>CAMXCT020000134.1:114582-242082 GCA_947184155.2 Cladocopium goreaui | reverse complement strand
ATGGTGTTTTAATTTTATCATAAGGTATGAACCAATCAATCATGATGGATTTTGAAATAGTCACTTGTTGAGGGAAATTCTGAGTGAGAAAGGGAATCATGAAATGAATTTCCACAATTCTTTTCTGAACAACAGTAATGATTTTTGGGACTTGATGGTGAGAGTATGGTCTGATTTTGGTTGCACCAGTTAATTTTGAAATCAGTACTTGGTTTGGTTTTTGCATGAGTGCCAGACCCAGCGGGGGGGGGGCAGGACGGACATGTAAATCACGCATGTGTACTTTAATTATTTCCATGCAAGTGGGCCTCTCAATCAGAGAAGCAGGTCTCATTTGGGCCCTCCTCGGCAGGGGAGAGGGTCAAACACACATGACAATTTTGCTTACTTTGCGGTGACAGGTTGGAACCTCCCGCTTGTTGAGCTTGAAAATGAGCTTGAAAACAACTAAACCATTTGAAAACACATTTTCAAACAAAAAACTTTTTTAATTTCAGAGAGAGGTCTCATTTTTCAAGTGACACTGGGCCCTCCTCGGCAGAAGAAAATCATTTTTTTCAGCAGTGGCAAGTTGGAACCTACTGCTACTTGATTTGGAAGAAGAAAAAGTGGCCAAAAAGGGCCACAAATCTGGTGATCAATTGAAAAATAAAAGGTGGTGCCTCTCAGGGAAAGAGGTTCCATCTTGTGACACTGGGCCCTCCTCGGCAGGGAGAGGCCAAACACACATGATAACTTTAGCAGGTTGGAACCTCCTGCTAGTTGATTTCTTCCTACTTGATTTCTTCCACTAACACACCCTTACCAAACAGTTCAGAAGCAAACTGCAGAACTGACACCTCGTTGGCCGGTGGTGGGGGACACAATTTCACATGCTTGAGGCCAACGCTGGGTAATAACCCAGTATGACAGCAGAGGCGATGGGCTAAAGCGCTCTGCTGGGCATGTGCCAGTCAAGGGCTGGGCTGTGTTAGATGGGAGGCCTTTGATTCTTTTGCAGCAGTGACAGGTTGGAACCTCCTGCTAGTTGATTTGGAAGAAAAAAAGTGACCAAAAAGGGCCACAAATCTGAAAACAATGCAGGAGTGATCAAGTGAAAAAACAGGTGGTGTCTCTCAGGTTCCATCTTGTGACACTGGGCCCTCCTCGGCAGGGGGAGGGCCAAATACACATAATAAAATTATTTTTTAAGGTTGGAACCTCCTGCCAGTTCCCATACCACATGCTATATACCATACCACATGACACCATCGTATAGCATCCCAAGCCATACTAGATATGTTGCAATAATATGATTCTTACTCTGGTCGTGATATGGTGATAATTATTAAGTTTGTTGTCTGTTTTATGTTGCAGTGTTCAAAAAACACTAATGTTTGTGAAGGGCGGCTGGGTGCAAAAAAAATTACTTTACTTCGTGTGATCCCCACCATGACATTTATACATTTTCTTACTGGCAAATCTTCTGGCATTCTATCTGACATATCTTCTGACATTCTATTTGGCATTCTATCTGGCATATCTTCTGGCATATGATCTGGCATATCTTCTGGCATATCTTCTGGCATTCTATCTGGCAAATCTTCTGTCATTCTATCTGGCATATCTTCTGGCATTCTATCTGACATATCTTCTGGCATTCTATCTGGCATTCTATCTGGCATATCTTCTGGCATATATTCTGACATATCTTCTGGCATTCTATCTGACATATCTTCTGGCATATATTCTGACATATCTTCTGGCATATCTTCTGGCATATCTTCTGGCATATCTATCTGGCAAATCTTCTGGCATATTTTCTGGCATTCTATCTGGCAAATCTTCTGGCATTCTATCTGGCATTCTATCTGGCATATCTTCTGGCATATTATCTGGCATTCTATCTGGCATATCTTCTGGCATATATTCTGACATATCTTCTGGCATTCTATCTGGCATTCTATTTGGCATTCTCTCTGGCATATCTTCTGGCATATCTTCTGACATTCTTTCTGACATTCTTTCTAACTTTCTTCTGCAAATTCTTTGTCCCATATCTTCCTACATGAGGTCCGGCAGGGAACACTTGGCGTGGATACTCGCGGTTGAGGTCCGGCAGGGAACACTGGGCGTGGATGGTCGTGGTTGAGGTCCGGCAGGGAACACTTGGCGTGGGTACTCGCGGTTGAGGTCCGGCAGGGAACACTGGGCGTGGATGGTCGTGGTTGAGGTCCGGCAGGGAACACTGGGCGGGGATGGTCGTGGTTGAGGTCCGGCAGGGAACACTGAGCATGGATGGTCGTGGTTGAGGTCCGACAGGGAACACTGGGCGTGGATGGTCGTGGTTGAGGTCCGGCAGGGAACACTGGGCGTGGATGGTCGTGGTTGAGGTCCGACAGAGAACACTGTGGATCGCGAGTCGCAGTTGAGCAGGAGGACGAGGAGGACAACGAGAGGAGGAGGACAACGAGGGGAGGAGGAGAGGAGAGGAGGAGGAGGAGGAGGAGGACCAGGCAACTGACATAAAATCTAACAACCCTCACCTGGCAGGTGGGGAAAAACGATCCAAAACCAGCCGACAAAAGGAAACATCCAAAAAACCCTGGAATAAGGGACGCAAAGTATCAAAGACGCACAAACAACATGTCTTTATTCCCAGAGAACAATTGGCCTTGTATTTCAGTGTGGCGCTGTGGTTTGCAGGTCCTGCTTATTGCGCAGCCCTGTGGATTTGCCTAGTCACCTCTAGACGTATCTCTGAAACGCTGCTCTTACGAGGATGTGCTATCATGCTGGAAGGTGGGCCAGACCATGATGAGCCACATATTATCTACATTCAACGAGAAGAAGATGCAGACAAACAAGGCAATGGCAAACTTGGCGGCGAGAGGGTGGTTGCAAGAATCTCCAGTGATGCGGTGGCAACTTTGAAGCAAATGCGGGAACGTGGTTTAGATCGACAGATGCTACCCGTTCTGGAGCCGTATCAAACCTGCCATCCAGAAGTCTTTGAACAAAAATCGCTTCAAAAAAAAATCATCAAAGACGATGACACTTACATGTTTCCGTGCCAGGGTAGGAAGAAAGGATGCAGACCAAATATGGCGAGACAATCTATCAACGCAGCCCTAGACAAAATTCAGAAATCATGTATGCTTTTACCAGAAACAGGAGATGGAGTCCCTCGGAAAAATGCCTTGGTAACAGAGTGACAGTCCATGGCGCAACACGCCATACTTCAGCAGCATTTATTGCTATTTCGTAGAGATTCTGATGTGCAACCACCATCAGAAAGTGTGATAATGGAAATTCAGCAGCGATCTGATTTGAAAGTTTTCAGGCAGCACTATTATCACTGCGACGAGACTGCAGTGCGAGACGGACTGGAATTTGCTACAGTTTCAAGCCCGTTCAAAAAACAAACCAGGGGCGGACAGCAAGGAGGACAATCACAAAGAGACAGTGCCGCAGGCAAGCGTGAAGGTTGGAACCTCCGTTGAAAAGAAAACTAGACGACGGTTGGCCCGAGAGCGAAAAAGATGTTTTTCAAGCAGCTCTGAGGATGGTAGTCGTAATCGAAGGAAGTTTGGAAGTCAAACTTCCGACAATATGGACAGATGAAAAGCAGAGCAGGGAAGAGGCAGAGAGAAGAGAAAGATTAGAAGAAAGAAGAGTAAGAAGAAAGAAGATGCAGATGCGTGAAAAGGCAGGAAAGTCGCGAAACACTGCGTTTTTCCAATGATTTGGGGCTCCCGAGGGTCGAAAAGTAGGCTCGCTAAAGCGGCGATGAAAAATTGCACGCCGTTGTGGCGCGAAGCACATTTCCAAGTCAAAATGTACAAAACACACCATGGTCGGACCACTTTTGGAAGTTGAGATGTCGAAAAAGTGCACGCCGTTGTGGCGCGAAGCACATTTCCAAGTCAAAATGCACAAAACACACCATTGTCGGACCACTTTTGGAAGTTGAGATGTCGAAAAAGTGCACGCCGTTGTGGCGCGAAGCACATTTCCAAGTCAAAATGTACAAAACACACCATTGTCGGACCACTTTTGGACGTTGAGATATCGAAAAAGTGCACGCCGTTGTGGCGCGAAGCACATTTCGAAGTCAAAATGTACAAAACGTCGGACCACTTTTGAAAGTTGAGATGTCGAAAAAGTGCATGCCGTTGTGGCGCGAAGCACATTTCGAAGTCAAAATGTTAAAAACACCAGGGTTCGGACCACTTTTGGAGGTTCGGATGTCGAAAAAGTGCACGCCGTTGTGGCGCGAAGCACATTTCCAAGTCAAAATGTTAAAAACACAAGGGGTTCGGACCACTTTTGGAGGTTCAGATGTCGCTTCACTACACTACACTGACATTACACTACACTACACTCCAGTACACTACATTACACTACACTACGCTCCAGTACACTCCACTACACTCAATTACACTACACCACACTACATTACACTGAATGACACTGCAACACAGATAGACAGGTAGACAGATAGACAGATGAAAGGAAGAGATAGATAGATAGGTAGATAGATAGATAGATAGGTAATTAGATGAAAGAGAGAGAGAGAGAGAGGCCAGCTGGGTAGATGAGATAGATAGATAGATGGCTAGACAGATAGACAGACAGACAGACAGATAGATAGATAGATAGATACATCGATAGATACATAGATCGATAGATGGATGGATAGATAGATAGATAGATAGAAAGAAAGATAGATAGATAGATACATAGAGAGATAGATAGATGGATGGATGGATAGATAGATAGATAGGTAATTAGATGAAAGAGAGAGAGAGAGAGAGATATATATATATAGATAGATCGATAGATAGATAGATAGACAGATAGATAGAAAGATAGATAGAAAGATAGATAGATAGACAGATAGATAGATAGATAGGTAGATAGATAGATAGATAGATAGATACATAGATGCATAGATACATGGATACATAGATACATAAGATACATAGATACATAGATACATAGATAGATAGATAGATAGATAGATAGTCAGAGAAAGAGAGAGAAAGAGAGGAGACCTCAAGCACCTTTCGGTCCATCAGTGGCTTCGCTCTGCCATCCCTGATTCACAACAACCAAACTCTCCTATAGGTATCCTATTTTTGAAACTTCCGCCACCGCCTTGTGCGGTACTACTGGAAGATAGTCGGTGAATGGTTGGTGAATTTTATATGAGCTATGGAGGGATAAGGTGTGAGAAGTAAGATTGGTTAAGAAGAGGATACTTGGTAAAGAGCATCAGATGACACGTGTCTTGAAGCACAGAGAGACATAGATAGAGAAAGAGGGAGGGAGGGAGGCAGGGGAGGGGGGGGGGGGGGGGAGGGGAGGGGAGGGTTGAGGTAGCCTTCCCCTTTAAGGGAGCCCTGGAAACCTATACAAACACCTGCGGACAAGAAGTGGCTGCTGCACTCTCTTTTTGTACTACGCGGTTTGCTGCTAGTCTTGAGCCATGCGGAGTGCGCATGAAGGATATGAATTAAGTATAATGTTGATTACATGTCAACATGCATGACAGCATTGTGTAGACACGTACAGTAAACAAAAATAAATCACAAACAGACACAAATTTTCTTCGTGTCGGAACATGCAACTCTGTTTCACAGGTAGCGCTCAGCCTGTGATCTGCTGTGAGACGGTCCGAAGACAAAAACAAAACTGTACAAAAAGCTACTCTCCGCTGTTGGAAAGCGGTGTTCTCGGCTGTTGGCAAGCGACCGCAAATGCGGAACATTGCAATTTTTGGGGCTACAAGCCCATAGTGAAATAGTAACCGTAGAAACTCAGTTCGTTCCTCCTTCGGAGTTCACCGGTCTGATGAAAGAAAATGGACTGATCCGGTGTTTGCGGAATCATGTCAAGCCACGATCCGTCGTATTTCTGAACCCAACGCTGTCTGGGTACTTGGTACCCTGGGACGTATTCTACATTAGTGGTATGAGGATTCACTCTATAGTACGACGGCTGATCATAGTTGTAACCGTAATTACGGTACCCGGAAGAGCTGGAAGCTGTTCCTTGGTCAAGCCATTGCGAACCCGTCATGCGGGATGGAGGAGCAGGAGGCTCAGGCACGGTGATTGGCCTTTTTCTGGTTGTTTGCCTCTGTTCGGCCTGCTGCGATCTCTCTCTCCACGGCGGTGGAGTCTTCGGTGGACCTGGTGGATCAGGTGGCGTTCTTGGCTGTTGTGAACCTAATGTTCGTCCGGAAGCCGGAACTGGAGGAGCCTTTACAGGCGGCCGAGCACTTGAGGAAGATCCTGATGACGTCTGTGCTGATGGTTCTTTTAAGGACTTCGGTGCTGCTTTATATTGCACTGGTTTAGGTTTCTCTGCTGGACCTCGAGCAGGTGCCGGAGGCGGTGCTGGTGTTTCAGTCCTGGGTCGATAGCTTCTGGTCCTACTGACCGATCGACTTCGAGTGCGTCCAACATTTCGGTGTGAATCAGTCCGCAAAGGCGGAACACTGTCTCTCCTTTCTTCTCGTTTGTCGAGATATCCTTGAGTTTTCTGCATCCATTTTTCACGTCTTTTATCTTCAGATTCCTTGGATCGGATGCGCATATTTTTCAATGATTTTAATTGGGCATGGGCAAGGAGAGGTGAGTGCCATGCACAGTCCTTTTCTGCCAAACCAAGGTCATATGCCATCAAATGTTTTAACTGTTCAACATCGTTCAACATAACTTCGTCTGAAAAAGCTGATCCTGCGAATCCATCTGCAGAAGCGGATTCTTCTTTGGCACGTGCTTCCGTGACAGCGATCTGCTTACCGTAACAAAGAGAAATTAAAAGCATTGAATCACAATCAGCATCATCTCCACGCATGCTTCGGATGTAATCAGCGGCAGTGGTCGATGAAACTACGTTATACGTAATGCGGTTGATCGGACTGTGGTGAAGATTGATCTGCTGGAGAAAGCGTTCCAGAATGTCGATCATGATGCATGTCCGGAAATCGGAATGGTCATCAGACTTAAAACTTCGCTGTGCGAAAAGGTTGCCGTCGCCGGACAAAAAGTCACACTGGTGCTCGACACAGCTTGCGACAAATTGAAGCCATTTCTGGCACGTCTCTTTATAAGCACCACTCCATGCATATGAAGAAATATGAAAAACCGCGACACGGCATTCAGCTAACATGAGACGTCGGACGTCATGGGTGTCAGCACCAAGATTCACTTCACAGGCTTCCACTCCGGAGACAGCAAGATCATCATCTCCGTCGATCTCGCAGATCGAGTGATCAAGAAAATCGAGTGTAGATGCAAGTGGGCGATCATGCTGGTAAACCGTAGATTCGGCATTTTTCTCGATGTCCGGTTTCGGAACACGAGCGCCAGAAGAAGGATCAACAAATTCTCCTGACGTATTCATGCCATGGCAAAGGCGAAAAATGGCGCCATGCAAAATCCAGAAAGGCGCATCTTTATTGGCTGTTTCAATTTGGTGTTGACATAAAAGTTCAATAAATGAGCCTGCATCATGTGAGCCACGGAGAAAAATTGCAACGGACTGTGATTGAATGCGCGGGTGGACTACCATGCCGATCATCCCATACTCTTCGGCAAGTTCTCGGTGGACGGCAATTCCTCCGTATTCGTCGGAAGCCTCACACAAGCACACAATATGGGCCGCATTACGGAACACTAAATGTGGCAAGGCACGGTGGTTAATATCAGTTCGGACCCATTTTGGAAATTTTGAACAACCTCCGATATACGGAAGACGGTTGATGTGACCAAGGTTCAACGTCAAAATCCCAAGCTGATACGTGTCCTTCTGAAATTCATGGATGTTCTCCTTAGTGCGCTTGGCAACACCGAGGATTGCTCTCTTACCAAGAAGGCACGATCTGAAGAGCTCCAATAAACGGAGAATCTCCTCTTCCTTAAGGTCACCACCGTCAGGGTACTTGAAGAAAGCCTCAGGTCGCCAGATCGGAAGTGGCGTCTGGTCCTGGGCATCAACAAAGTGCTGCTGGAGAGTAGGGATTCGACTTCCAAATGGCATTTCATAAATAAATTCTGTATAGTCGAAATCCTCAATACCATGCCGTGCAAAAGACTGCAGGTAGGTATTTCCCATGGAGCGGCCTTCACGCAGATGCGTGACAAGTTCCGAGAATTTTCCTGGCGGTTTTGAGCATGCTCGCGTCGTGTGGCTCCGAAATACGAAGATTCAGCAAGAACAGCATCAACCAATTCTTCGATATCGAAAGGTGATTTGGATGAGCCGATGCTTTCTGGAATAAAATCGGAGGACAACTCGGAGGAATAATTAACAATGCTATGTTTGCAAGCTAAGCCGCAGGTGCGGCATTCCAAGCAATAGGCAAAGCCACAAGGGTGGCACCAGAACATTGCCTCTGCATTTCCGCATTCTTCAAAATTCTTACAGCATTGAGGACCCGCAGGGCGAGGAAACCATTGAATTTCATCTGTATCCTTTTTAAACTTTGTGAAAAACTTTTGGGCTGCGTCCGCGTCACGGAACAAATCTTTTGCCTGGGCGTTCATCTCACGGCGTGCCCTTGTCTTAACAACCTGTCGGCGGCCGCCCCAAGGAGATGCGGCCTGCAGATCAGTTTCGGAGTCAGGGTCAATGGTGCCGGATGCTTTATCGGAGCTAGCCGCAGCGGCGGCATCCTTCGGTTTCTTAGGCATATAGGCTTGGCCTTGACAGGCCCTTTGGGAGCTTCGCTCTCCGAGGCGGAAGACTGCTCCTTATTCCTCGCTTTGGCGAGATGTTTCTTAAATCGCTGGGAAATTGCTGCCTTGAGTGTTTTTACTCTTTTGTCTGCCTCTGTTTCAGGCGGGCCAAGCTCTTGGTCGTTCGGAGTAGCGTTGGTGCGCAGAGGCCTGGTCGGACCGGAATCGGTACTACGGAAACTTTCTAAAAACTTCTTTACAACAGGAAGCTTTTCGATTTCTTCTGCCACATACTCCACATATTCGGAACGTGACCAGGTGAAACCATCTTGTTCATTTTCATTCTTTTTCTCCCAGTAAAGTTGGTGGTGGCAGACATGCATTGCAAGGTCAATATTTGATGTGTAATCATTCATTCGTCTTAGCTCAGCCGGTTCCGGTGTAACAAGCCAGGAGCGATCAACGAAGGACCAAACACCGCAAAAGCGGGAAAACGGCACGGTCTGATCGGTAAGGACATATCTGTTGTGTGTGATCACTGGACCAAGGCCGGCCACAGCACCAGGTCTTGCAATTAAAATGCAGTCTGATTCGGGACGTAATACGTCTCTGATTGTACTGAGTGTGATGAATCAAGAGTGAAATGCACGTGGTTTCTTCCACCACGGGTGCCTCCGGGGAGCAAACCTAGTCTTCGGATAGATTCAAGATTTTTCTCGTTCGCTCCATGGATGAGGTACCTTAAGGGAAACACATCAGGCTTAAATGGGCAGTGCTGAATTTCGACATTAGTGGAATGGCCACTCTCAAAACGGATAAAAATGCTCGCAATGTCGAGACCATCAAGCATGTCGGCTTGGCCTTCTCTTGTGACTTCATCATCGAAGTCTGCCGGCTTAAACCATGTGTCCGGTATCGGAACAATGCCTGGTTGGAAATCTTCGGCGGTTACATAGCCGATCATGGCCCTGGCTTTATTTGAGTCGCAGATTACATGGGCCAAAGGCATCAGGAAACGGACTGTATTTTCTCTGTTTCTGACCTGCATTGAAAGTTCATTAGGGTCAAAATCTTGCAAAAATTGCTTTCCTTCACGGAACAAGGTACGGATTTTTCTGGCAGTGCCAGGATGGCTAATAAGCTCATGCAGGGACAATGATCCGTCACGATGCATTAAATTCGTATGCCGAAATAAATAGGACAAGTGACGAGACATGGTCTCAAAGTGGCTATCCGCTAATGCGGAATCATGGTCCTCTTGGTTCTTGATACCGGATTGCTTTCTAAGGACCTGAGAAATGCACTGAGCAAAAACTCGGCTGTTAGGCTGTACAGAATCAAGAGGCGCGCCGAATGCATCATCGATGACCCTGCTACGAGATTCGTAAGTTCGGGTATCACGCGTCTGTCTTCTGTCAGGACGATCTTGGCGACCGCCACGCGGTGTGTGCTGTGGTCTTTGACCACGAGGACTGCGAAAGCCACGCGGTGTGATGTCCGCAGAAGCGGAATGATCAGTTCGGCCAGGCTTCGAAAACTTCGGAGGCATAAAAGAAAAATGAGTTTGGTCACCTTTTTGATGCGACCTTTGAGAGTTTGATCTTCGAACAAGATCTTCGAGGGGTCTTCAAGAATTGGCTTAAGGGTTCAAGAACAGTGCCAAGGGACGTGAGTCCGGGCGTCGCGAAAAAGAAAAACAATAGTAACCCTGTGAGCCGAGAGATTGCAGACACAAATTTTCTTGAGACGAAAATTTACTCCTCGAAGTATAACATTGCAAAAACATAATCTGAAATGTCTTCACTGAAAAATGTTACCACATTGTGCGGCTCGGACAACGTTTCAATGACCCATGTAGTTAAGAATGCCTTATATGTTTGAGTAACGACCGGAATGGCGGGTGCGTATCAACATTCTCAAGTTTGCCAGTGGTTATAGATGACACTAATTGGTCTGGTTTTGCAGTTGACTTAGTAAGTGGATCAGCCAGACAATACTCACTTGCAATGTGACTCAGGTCATCCAAGTGTCCGGTGTTACTCTCATGCCTTAACATTTGTATTAGGTGATGGGTCTCCTTCTGTTCAGGTAGGTGTGTTGTCTGAGCGGTGGTGACTAAATTGTTTGCGTCAGTTCGGATGTGAATGGGTACGATCTCACCACTGATGTCGGCCCAAAGTGCACGCAAAAACAAACAGGTTCCAAAACATTTCATTAAAGCATTCAATTCGGCAACAGTAGTGGATTGTGTTGTAGTGGTAATCTTATGACTCTCATAGTCAATCATCGATCCACGAGTTGCTGAGTTGGAACCGTCTATACGGTGTGTTTGCGTGTCGTAACCGGAATTGCGGTATGTTCCCTTGGAAGGCAATTTGCGGTCTTCGGCTAAGAAAATGACATGTGCACGCTGACTAGACTTATCGCTGTTGTTACGGTAGGATGCATCAGGCATGCCAAGGATACGCTGAGAACCCTTCAGAGGCCAGAATCTACCATCCACATATTGACTCTTGAGGGTTCGGACCACCTTGTTGATTTCCCTGACATCACCTATGGTCGGACTAGCAGCGGCTGAGGCACAACGCGAAAACTTGTAACATATGTGAACCTGTGTCCTACTCTGTAACCAGTTGAGCTGTCCGAGAACTGATCGATAAGCGGTATGAAGTTGTGGATTACATTGGATGTTATCCTTCAAAGACTTATCAATCTTTACTTCTTCAACTGCATCGACAGCAAGTTTCTGGTCAACAGAAATATATGGTCCATACTTGTCATGAGTCTTCCATTTGATGCGTTGTCCTACAAACATAATGTCATTTTTATCTTCTGAACCGACAGCAAAGTTCTTACGCAGACTGGACAAGACCTTGGACTCAAACACCTTGTCGCCTGCCATGAACAGGTCATCAACATGAAGGCAAATAAAACCATGTGGTCGGCGTCCTTGGGCATTGTTTCGGGCTACCGGATCCATAAGATGGTCAATTGCTTCAGAGATGGTTACCTGTTCAGTATTGACACTTCGAGGTGGTTGGTAGGTCCTTGTCTTAGAAGTACTGTCATACAGAACATATGTACATCTGTCTGCGCGTGTGGGAACAAGTCCACAGTCAAGTAAGGCTTTATCAATGATCTGCCACCAGCGGCGTGGCGCATCATTAAGACCGTAACCAGGTTTCTTAAGCCTAGCACCAATGTAAGGTGGATAACCATACTCAGGTGGAATCTGACAAATGATGTCTCTGGTTTCATCATAGGCTTCACCTTGGAGGAAAGCGGTCTTTAGGTCCATATGGTACAAGTCCCAGTGATAGTTCGCAGCCAGCTGTGTTGCACATCGGAAACCTGCTCGTGAAGCTGCTGGACTATCTGTTTGCTGGGTGTTCTTCTGTTTGTCTTGAAAACCCTTAAGGACCCATCTTGCCTTACATTTCTGGAAGTTACCGTCTTTGTCTTTCTTTACGGTAAGAACCCATCTTCCGGCAACGAAATTCCGAACTCTGGTTTTTCTCATATCAACAAGATCAAAAACTTCATTGTCAATCCATGATTGGCATTCAGCCTTCTTTGCATCTAAAAACTGTTTGGCAAGTTGTCTCTTCTCTTGCTGAGTGGCTTCCTTTCTCTTCTTGCCAACAAGATAAGAAAATTTGTCTGTCATGGAATACAATGTCATGAAAGCCTTGTCTTCTTCATTAATGCCGTGATATTCTTCAATGATATCAGATCTAGTCTTACGGCATCTAGTGCGTTGTCTCGCCGAGACAACGGAGTAAGACATACCAATAGAATTGGAAGATTCGACACTACTCCGAGCTACTGGTGAACCATCAATCAATCTAGGCACAGAGAATGAAGCAGTGTTACTGCACAACTTTTGTTCCTGGGACAGGAAACACCATTTTGAATCATCGATAACAAGATCATTATAGTCAAGAGTCTCATCGGTATCTGTTGAACCATAAGGTTATCTAAGTTCAAGATAGGTGCTTGATATCCAGCTATAAGATAGGTACGCTACGCTTGGTACGCTTGGTGCGCTTGGTACGGTACGCTTGTTGCGCTTGGTACGCTTGGTACGCTTTGGGTAGGTACGCTTGGTACGCTTAGTATGGTACGTTTGGTACGCTTACCAACCGTACCGACCTTACCAACCGTACCAGACATGTTTGGATCTTACTTAAGGCCTCTACCACCTATCTTGAACCTAGCTAACCATAAGGAATTGTTTCATCTGTGTCCTCTTCAGGTTCCTCTTCTTCTTCTTCTTGTGGCTCTTGCTGATCTTGAGTGTCTGGTTGTGGATCATTCTCTGGCATTGGCGATGGATTAAAAAGTTCATCTCCGTCTAGCGGAAGTATTGGCGGTCCATTGTGTCCGGATGGTGCGGCATCTGGATCAGGCTCGTCATCATCAAAGTCATCAGGCACAGGATCATGCTTGGGTTTCTTCGGTTTCGAAGTGCTGGGTGCGACTACAGCGGGTTGTGTGGTCGCGTTTGGTGTGACTGATGGCTGTGTATCACCCCCCAAATGGTTACTAGGCTGAAATTGGGTTGAAGACGCAGGAGGCATTTGTCTAGATGGTCGAGCCTTAGTTGCAGGTGGTATCGGTGGATCACCTGGTGGACGCTTGGTGCTCTGTGTCATTGGTGTGTCGTCAATGTTTGGTGGTATGATGGTATTGGGCATAATAATTGTATCTGGAGCAACAGGGATGCCAGTGGCTCCAGGAAATGGTGGTTGAGGATGATCAGGTGGTGATGATGGATGAGGAGGCAAATCTGGCGGATCATCTTGTGGTGAATGCATCTCATCGTCAGGCATATCATCACTTGGTCTTGGTGGTGAATGAAATGGTGTGTGAAACTGATCATCATCAGGAGGAAAGCCGGGATTCCGGATGCGGCGTATGCGGTTCGTCTGGCATAGGAACATCTGGAAGGTGTGGTGATGAAGGTGGTGTGTTAAGATGTTCAGGCGGATGTTCATCATCTTGGTTGTTGTCCTGCTGAGGTGGAAGACCCGGTGGAGGGTCGATGTTGGTGTTCTGTTCAGAAATGTCATCTGTATTATCTGTTCAGGAATGTCATCTGTATTATCTGTAGGAATACTTCCATCATTGTTCCAAAACAGTATTGCTGACCAATGGCTAGCAATCAGCTGCGACATATCTCTAGGATGTACGCGCAGAAAAACGTGTGACGCATCTTTCTTCTTCCAAAGTAAGAGTACGCCGTGTGTGTGGCGGTATTCAACTCGCAAGGACTGAAAATCACCACGAAAAATGATTGCGTTGTCAAACATAGACGTACTTAGATACATCTGTCTGACATGTGATACATCTTGTTGTGCTTCGATCTGAACAGGATGATAAACATTACCAGCGGGTAGAGCATTAATGCGGTTGAGCAGGCGTTTCGTGTAATAGTCACGTACTGGAAGACCCTGTTCGTACAAGTCAGTTGCCAACACCGGATGCTCGGATGCCGTAAGAGCGGCAAGCTGATTTTGCACTCCTCGCAATTCATCGAGATTCAAGTCTTCCAGCAGGTCTACTGCAAGTGACAGCTGCGATGGATAGAGAGCCCGTGAATTTCCTAATGGAAGGATGCATTTGATCAAAGTGCTACAGAATCGGTATGGATAAACTTGTGCCAACTTCGTTCTTGATCCATATCCAGGAGCACTACCTTCCAATGGTTGATGATAGTGTTTTGGATCATTTTTGGATTTACTATTACATCTCTTGAAAACTGGATTCAAGACTCCCTCAGGAAAATTGTGAAGTAAGGATGTTGGTTTGTAGTAATAGTATCCATTTGGGTCTCTCATACCAAAGGCGCACATATCTAATGTTCCATAGGTTACGGTATGCTTCATGAGAAGGCGTTGAAAGTGTTTGGTAAACCAAATCTTGGAAGTCGCAGGATTTTCAATGATGAAAAATCTGCCATGTTCAATCTGATAAAGAGCGACTCTTGCACAAAATTCTACCATGGGGAGATACTTTTTCCTTTTTTGATAAGTATCGGCAGGATCATTAATATTCTGCATTTGACTCCATGGTCCACAAACAGGTGCCATGTGGATGATTTTTGGCTGTTGTCGCTCAATGACTTCCATTGCCTTTCGCCGGCCTTCGGCAGTGAGCAAGTCGTAACCTGTGCGGAGGTCAATTGGAGCGCCGACTCGAAGCCCTTGCATTGCTGCCGCTTGACTAAGCTTGGCAGAGCCGCTAAACAGCTCAAGGAAATCTAATTTTCCGGTCATTCTGGGCGGCATGTGGACTTCACTGCTGTACAGGCGCCCTTGGCCGAAGATTCGGCACCGGCGGCAGCTTTGGCCGAAAAGTCGGCACTGGCAAGTGCAATTGGTTCTAAAGGAATGTCAGTATCCTCAATAGGATTATGGTCTTTTCTTATTTTACTGATGTTGACCTTCACGATTCTTGTTCCTAAATCAACTCCAACCATGCTGCCATCTACGGAAACCAATTTTCCTTTTATCCATTTTCCTCCATGAGAACCGTCTGATTTGATTTTTGATTTGTCTTCGGTCCAATAGTAAACTTTATCTCCAGGAAAGAATGGTCCATCACTAAGTTGAAGTTTACTTGCAATATCTCTTCGAAGGTCATCAGATCGTTTTGCCTCTAGAAACTTTCGCATCGCCAGTGACCTTAGTGCTTCAATCTGTCTCTCAGGAGCAGGGGCCTCAGTTGTGAGCTGTGCTGGATTCATGAGCTCAATCACCGTAAGATCGGCAGGCCTTCTTCCAAATGCTAATTCAATAGGAGTGACACCACCGAGTGTTACCATGGTGTTCCTTGAAATGCAGGCTTGTCTCAACAACTGTTTGTAAGTAATGTTGGCAAGCAAGGGATCGTCCTTCAAGGAAATTAGCATTAATGAGACCTGTTTCTTAAACATGCGAATGGCTGCCTCAGCTCGATTTGGCCATGGTGTTCCTGGTCCTAGAGAGATTGGCCTGATGATGTGCCGGTTGTAATAACTCTCGATCTCAGTGCCCATGAAAGCTTGATCGGCAACAATATATTTTGGATTCAGCTGATAAGTTTCAAAGTACTCTTGAAGATGAGATACGGCGTATCGGATCTGTTTTGAACTACAAAGGCAGTAGTCAATGAAGTTGCACCGTCATACATAAGTAGGAATTGAAGTTTTGACTGAGGATTGATAGGAACTTCTCCATGATCAATGAAAGTAAGTTCACCAAAGACTTCACTTCGGATTCCTGAAACCTTAGCTCTCGATGGTGCAATCCTGGCAGTGGAACATGTGTCACATGACTTGGTAATCTGATCAAACTTGTCATAAATTTCTCTTGGTAACTTCAGAGCCGATGTTCTTCTCTTGAATTGTTCAGTGGTCATGTGATAATGCTTCAAATGCAACTTGAGAAGTTCAGTGGGTGATTGAAGCTTATCATGAATTCTCTGAAGTGCTAGTGACAAAGTTCCTTTAGGTGATGGTTCCTTTTTCTCTTCAAGTTTTACTTCAACCTTTGGTTCCGGTTTGACTTCAGTTTCTTCTTCAATCTGAGGTTCCCGACGTCTTGGGATACCGTCCTTTGAACCGGAACTTGGCCCAGAGGCCACCATTGGCTCTTCATCATGATCAAAAGGTTGAACTGGTACTTCTAACTTGCTATCAGGCTGAATTATCTTCTTGACAATCTTCTTAGAATCAGGCTTGGCCGGTTTCGGCACCTCTGCTGGCTTAGGCTCTGATCCCTTGAATCTCTTGCAACCTTCTTTGTTGGTGTGTGGTCGATGTTTACCATTGCATGCTGGGCATGTGATGTCTTCGGACTGAAAGCTGTACGTCGGTTTCCAACTGGAAGTAGCAAGAGCCATAATGTCAAGGACTGGATGGTTGGATGTACTGACCGCCAATGCGGTGCGCTGCATTCCAAACAGTGGACAAGTCATGAACTCACCTACAGGAGTGTGTTCAATGTTCATGCGAAGATTCCTCATTTGTTCAACTGAAAAGAGGATAGGAACCTTACCTTTGTCCAGGATGTCAACGCATGTTGTGATCCAACCAGTTTGTGCACGATCATTGCGAAAATGAATCACTAACCTTTCCTTGACAGTAGATTGTTCTCCATTGGCAAATGAAAACTTACTTGAACACGGTTGCTTAGAAAACCAAATATGATCACGCTTCGGATGTTGTTGGCAAGCCTGTACAAGGCGATCAATGGCAAAGCGGGATCCCATGGCTCGAGTGCAACCTGAGTCAAGGATGACATAAGTCGGATGAGAACCTAAATCTACATATTCACAAAGCAATGCTTGTTGGGCACCATGATCATAATTGAGAAATACACACTCTTCCGTTGAGACGGAATTGAGCGGGCTTGTGCGCGGCTGAAACGAATGCAGATCACCGTTTTCGGTAGAAACACTCTTCTCAACTTGGCGGATGCTCTTGAATAGGGACCTGTTCAAATCAGAAAAGCACTGGTACATCACAGACACGAACAGAAGCACAAATGTGAGAGCCTCTACAAGTTCGTGTCCGAACAATCGGAACAAGCGGATGCCTGAAAAACAGAACCGGTTGATCTTGTCGGTCTGTCCGTCCTCAAAAATGACGTCTGAATGCTTGTCCTCGGATGCGGTCAGTTCCTCAGCGGAAGCAAAATAAGACCAATTGTACCAATCACCTTGGGAGTAATCTCCATCATATCCATAGTAGGATTCATAACCTGGCCAGTCATCTGTCCAGTATGTGTCATAGTCATAACTCCAGCTTTCTTCGGCATGGGCTGTTTCTTGTTTTTCAGGGGCTTGTGATGCACTGGATGTTGCAGCCTGTGCTACATTAGCTTGTGGAGGTTGTGACAAAAATGGATTGTTTCCTCCTTTGTTCTTTGCATCACCTTTTCCTTTTCCTTTCCATGAAGGCATTCCTTTGAAAGAATCCTTTCCCTTCATCATTCCTTTCTTGCCCTTTTTACCTTTTCCTTTGCCCTTGCCTTTTTCCCAGAAAGCTGTGTCTTGCTGGTCATCTTCCCATGCTGCAAAACCTTTGCCTTTTGACCTCGAGCGGAAGCCGGGTCTTGATCTTTTTCCTCCTTTCTTGCCATAACCTTTTGGTCTACCTTTCTTGAAGGACCTGCCGTAGATGCGGCGCTTAGAGTATGAACCCTTGGCGCTGAGAACCCAGAACTCGTTCTCGGTGTACAGACCTGTGAAACCTTCTTCACCCGTCTCTTCATCAAAGACCCAAAATCCGTACTCACCTTCCTCGGTCTCGCCCTCGTCGATGACGTAGAAGTTGGACCGCTTGCGGTGCGTGATGTTTGGGTCTGCAACACCTGTGCGAGAAACGGCAAAAAGTTCTAAGAACAGCTGTTTCACTTGGAGATAGGTATATTGAGGCATTGCGATCTGACGGATGTTCATGGACGAGACAAAACGCTCTCGTTGTTGCTCGTTGAGGTCTGCTTGGACTAGAAAAATCAGTGACATCAAATTGTCTGACAATGGAAACTGCTGTGCATGTCTGGTCCTTCTATTGGCTATGGTTCCTTCTCGGAGTTCTTGCTGATAAGCTAGCTTATCTTCATCTGTTACTATTCCATTATAGTGCAGTCTTTGCTCATCTGTGAGTGCTGCCGTAAATGCCGGAGTGCCTGCTTCGGGAAGATCGGATATGTCCAGCAGATCGGACCAAGAAGCCAACAAACGCTTCTGCGCGATCTCAAATCGCCCTATCCAGTGCACGAATTCACTCTGGCCTCGATATGTGCGAAACATCTGGAGGAATCGCCAAAGGAACACATGATTTACTCCCTTCACGAAGTATGGTCTCAATGTGTCCTTGAAATGAGCGAGGCCACGATCCGGATCTCGGAGTAAGGCATTATCGAGCATCGACTTATAAAAAGAAGCGGAACCAATGAGGGCATTCTTTAATGATGGTCCGTGCTTATCTGCATCCAATGTTGTGATCCCTAACCAGTCATCAATTAAATCTTCATATTCAAACCAGCTTGATTGGCCATCAAATTGGGGTGGAACTTTCGGTGTCATTTTGATGCCCATCCGGTTTTCGGAATGACTGGTGGCGGCATATGCTTCCGGCTCTTCATAAGAGACAATCTGGAGTTGTTCTTCATCTGAATCCATGTTGTGGATTAAGACCATGGCAGCTACTCTAACTTGACCTACAGGTTGCCTCCGCAAGTCCGATATACGGAATGTATGCAGAGAACGGCAGTTCGGCACACGAATCTAGACTTGGCGAAGGCACAGGCTCCGCTACCACTTTGAGGTAGCTTTCCCCTTTAAGGGAGCCCTGGAACTATATACACAACACCTGTGTCAAGCAGCGGCGACTACACTCTTTTCTCTACGCAAGATTCTGCTAGTCTTGAGCCATGCGGAGTGCGCATGAAGGATATGAATTAAGTATAATGTTGATTACATGTCAACATGCATGACAGCATTGTGTAGACACAAGTGGGGGGAGGGGAGGGGAGGGGAGGGGAGGGGAGGGGGGGAGGGGGGGGGGAGGGGAGGGGAGGGGGGGGGGGGGAGGGGGGGAGGGGGGGGAGGGGAGGGGAGGGGAGGCGAGGCCGAGGAGGCGAGGGAGGCGAGCGATCCCCGTTTTGGGGGAGTAGCTATCCCCGTTTTGGGGGAGCCCTGGAACTATGTTACAACACCTGAGTCAGCGAGAGCGACAGCACTTGTTTTCAGCTAAGCGGTTTGCTGCTAATCTTGAGCCATGCGGAGTGCGCATGAAAGATATGAATTAAGTGTACATGTCAACATGCATGAAAGCATTGTGTAGACACGTAAACCAAAATAAATCACAAACAGACACAAATTTTCTTCGTGTCGGAACATGCAAATCTGTTTCACAGGAAGCGCTCAGCCTGTGATCTGCTGTGAGACGGTCCGAAGACAAAAACAAAACTGTACAAGAAGCTACTCTCCGCTGTTGGCAAGCGGTTGTTCTCGGCTGTTGGCAAGCTACCGCAAATGCGGAACATTGCAAAATTTTTGGGGCTACAAGCCCATAGTGAAATAGTAACCGTAGAAATCCAGTTCGTTCCTCCTTCTGAGCTCACCGGACTGATAATAGAATATGGACTGATCCGGTGTTTGCGGAATAAGGTCAAGCCACGATCCGTCGCGTTTCTGAATCCAACGCTGTCTAGGTACCTGGTAACCTGGGACGTATTCGACATTAGAGGTACGAGGATTCACTCTGTAATAGGCTGGTTGATCATAGTAACCGTAATTACGGTATCCAGAAGAGCTGGAAGCTGTTCCTTGATCTAACCATTGCGTGCCCGTCATACGGGTTGGAGGTGCAGGAGGCTCAGGCACATTGATTGGTCTTTTTCTGGTGGTCTGCCTTTGTTCTGCCTGCTGCGATCTCTCTCTCCACGGCGGTGGAGTCTTAGGTGGACCCGGCGGATCTGGCGGCGTGCTTGGTTGTCGTGCTGAACCGGATGACCGTCCAGGCGGTGGAACCGGTGGTGCCTTGACAGGCGGTCGAACACTTGATGATGATCCCGAAGATTTCGGTGCTGATGATTGTTTGAGAGACACCGGAGCTGCCTTATAGCGAACTGGCTTAGGAGTTGTGGTGGAGTTACAGGTGCTCTTGCAGGCGCAGGAGGTGGCTTTGGTGCATCTGCCTTTGGTCGATAGCTCCTGGTCCTGCTGACTGATCTTGATCTAGTCTGTCCAACGTTCCGGAATGAATCAGTCCGCAAAGGCGGTACACTGTCTCTCCTTTCTTCTCGTTTGTCGAGATATCCTTGCGTTCGTTGCATCCATTTATCACGTCTTTTATCTTCTGATTCTTTGGATCGGATGCGCATATTTTTCAATGATTTCAACTGGGCATAGGTAAGGAGAGGTGAGTGCCATGCACAATCCTTCTCAGCCAAACCAAGGTCATATGACATTAAATGTTTTAACTGTTCAACATCATTCAGCATAACTTCGTCGGAAAAAGCTGATCCTGCGAATCCATCTGCAGAAGCGGATTCTTCTTTGGCACGTGCTTCCGTGACAGCGATCTGCTTACCGTAACAAAGAGAAATTAAAAGCATCGAATCACAATCAGCATCATCTCCACGCATGCTTCGGATGTAATCAGCGGCAGTGGTCGATGAAACTACGTTATACGTAATACGGCTGATCGGACTGCGGTGAAGGTTGATCTGCTGGAGAAAGCGCTCAGGGATGTCGATCATGATGCATGTCCGGTAATCGGAATGGTCATCAGACTTGAAACTTCGCTGTGCGAAAAGGTTGCCGTCTCCTGACAAAAAGTCACACTGGTGCTCAACACAGCTTGCGACAAATTGAAGCCATTTCTGGCACGTCTCTTGATAAGCACCACTCCATGCATATGACGAAATATGAAAAACCGCTACACGGCATTCAGCTAACATAAGACGTCGTACGTCGTGGGTGTCAGCTCCAAGATTCACATCGCAGACGTCAACGCCGGAAACGGCAAGATCATCGTCTCCGTCGATCTCACAGATCGAGTGATCAAGAAAGTCAAGTGTCGTTGCAAGTGGGCGATCATGTTGATAAACCGCAGATTCGGCATTTTTCTCGATGTCCGGTTTTGGAACACGCGCACCTGTCGAAGGGTCAACGAATTCTCCAGAGGTATTCATGCCATGGCACAAGCGAAAAATGGCGCCGTGCAAAATCCAAAAAGGGCTGCTTTTATTACCTGTCTCAATCTGGTGATGACATAAAAGTTCAATAAAGGAGCCTGCATCATGTGAGCCACGGAGAAAAATTGCAACGGACTGTGATTGAATTGCTGGGTGAACTACCATGCCGATCATCCCATACTCTTCGGCAAGTTCTCGGTGAACGGCAATTCCTCCGTATTCGTCGGAAGCTTCACACAAGCACACAATATGGGCCGCATTGCGGAACACTAAATGTGGCAAGGCACGATGGTTAATATCTGTTCTGACCCATTTTGGAAATTTTGAACAACCTCCGATATACGGAATACGGTTGATGTGACCAAGATTCAACGTCAAAATCCCAAGCTGATACGTGTCCTTCTGGAATTCATGGACGTTTTCCTTAGTGCGCTTGGCAACACCGAGGACTGCTCTTTTACCGAGAAGGCACGATCTGAAGAGTTCCAATAAACGGAGAATCTCTCCTTCCTTAAGGTCACCGCCGTCAGGGTACTTGAAAAAGGCCTCAGGTCGCCAAATCGGAAGTGGCGTCTGATCCTGGGCGTCAACGAAGTGCTGCTGGAGAGTGGGGATTCGACTTCCAAATGGCATATCATAAATATAACCAGTGTAGTCGAAATCCTCGATACCATGCCGTGCAAAAGACTGCAGGTAGGTATTGCCCATGGATCGGCCTTCACGCAGATGCGTGACAAGTTCCGAAATTTTATCCTGACGGTTTTGGGCATGTTCGCTTCGAGTGGCTCCGAAAAACGAAGATTCAGCAAGAACAGCATCAACCAATTCTTCGATATCGAAAGGCGACTTGGATGAACCGATGCTGTCTGGCAAAAACTCGGCGGACAACTCAGAGGAATAATTAACAATGCTATGAGTGCAGGCTAAGCCGCAAGTGCGGCATTCCAAGCAGTAAGCAAAGCCACAAGGGTGGCACCAGAACATGGCCTCTGCACTTCCGCATTCGGAAAAATTTTTACAGCATTGAGGACCCGCAGGGCGAGGAAACCATTGAATTTCGTCTGTATCCTTTTTAAATTTTGAGAAAAACTTTTGTGCTGCGTCCGCATCGCGGAACAATTCTTTTGCCTGGGTGTTCATTTCACGGCGTGCCATTGTCTTAAGAACCTGCCTACGGCCACCATAAGGAGATCCGGCCTGCGTATTGATTCCAGTGGCGGTGTCATAGGTGCCGGATGCTTGGTCAGAACTAGCCGCAGAGGCGGCATCCTTCGGTTTCTTTGGCATAGGTTTTGACTTGATTACTCTTTTTGGAGCTTCGCTCTCCGAGGCGGAAGACTGCTCCTTGTTCCTCGCCTTAGCGAGATGTTTCTTAAATCGCTGGGAAATTTCTTCCTTGGGTGCATTTACCTTTTTGTCTGCCTCTGTTTCAGGCGGGCCAAGCTCTTGGTCGTTTGGAGTGATGTTGGTGCGCATCGGCCTGGCCGGACCGGGATCGGTACAACGAAAATTCTCTAAAAACTTGGTTGCTACAGGAATCTTTTCAATCTCTTCTGCCACATACTCCACATATTCGGAACGTGTCCAGGAGATACCATCTTGTTCATTTTCATTTCTTTTCTCCCAGTAAAGTTGTTGGTGGCAAACATGCATTGCAAGGTCTACATCAGAATTGTAATCATTCATTCGATCTAGCTCAGCCGATTCCGGTGTAACAAGCCAGGAACGATCAACGAAGGACCAAACACCGCAAAAGCGGGAAAACGGTACGGTCTTATCGGTAAGGACATATCGGTTGTGGGTGATCACCGGACCAAGGCCGGCTATGGCACCAGGTCGTGCAATTAAAATGCAGTCTGATTCGGGACGTAATACGTCTCTGATCGTACTGAGTGATGAATCAAGAGTGAAATGCATGTGGTTCCTTCCACCACGGGTGCCGCCCGGGAGCAAACCAAGTCTTCGGATAGAGTCGAGATTTTTCTCGTTTGCTCCATGGATAAGGTACCTCAAGGAAAACATATCAGGCATAAATGGGCAGTGCTGAATTTCAACATTGGTGGAATGGCCACTCTCAAAACGAATAAAAATGCTCGCAATGTCGAGACCATCAAGCATGTCGGCCTGACCTTCTCTGGATGCTTCATCGTCGAAATCTGCCGGCTTAAACCAGCTGTCCGGTATCGGAACAATGCCTGGTTGGAAATCTTCGACGGTAACATAGCCGATCATGGCCCTGGCTTTATTTGAATCGCAAATTACATGGGCCAAGGGCATCAAGAAACGAACGGTATTCTCTCTGTTCCTGACATGCATTGAAAGTACATCAGAGTCAAAATCTTGCAAAAATTTCTTTCCTTCTCGGAATAAGGTACGAATTTTTCTGGCAGTGCCAGGGTGGCTAATAAGCTCATGCAGGGACAGTGATCCGTCACGATGCATTAAATTCGTATGCCGAAATAAGTAAGACAGGTGACGAGATGTTGTCTCAAAATGGCTATCCGCTAATGCGGCATCATGGTCCTCTTTGGTCTTAACACCAGATTGCTTCCGAAGGACCTGTGAAATGCACTGAGCAAAAATTCTGCTATTGGGCTGTACAGAATCAAGAGGCGCACCGAATGCATCATCGATGGCCCTGCTATGAGATTCGTAAGTTCGGGTTTCACGCGTCTGTCTTCTGTCAGGACGGTCTTGGTAACCGCCACGCGGTGTGTGCTGAGGTCTTCTGCCACGAGGACTGCGAAAGCCACGTGGTGTTGTGCCCGCAGAGGCGGAATGTTCGGCTCGGCTATGCTTCGAGAGTTTCGGAGGCATAAAAGGTCAGTCACTTTTCTTCGGCTGTGACTTCTGAGAAAGAAAATGATCTTCAAACAAGATCTTCGAGGTGTCTCCAAGAATTGGCTTAAGGGTTTTGAGAACAGTGCCAAGGGACGTTCTTGTCCGGGCGTCGCGAAAGAAAAAGCAATATAACCCTGTGAGCCGAGAGATTGCAGACACAAATTTTCTTGAGACGAAAATTTACTCCTCGCAGTACATCATTGCAAAAACATAATCTGAAATGTCTTCACAGAAAAATGTCAACACATGGTGTGCAGTGGCTCTGACAACGTTTCTATGACCCATGTAGTCAAAAATGCCTTGTGTTTCAGTAACGACCGGAATGGCGGATGCGTATCAACATTCTCAAGTTTGCCAGTGGTTATAGACGACACTAATTGGTCTGGTTTCGCGGTAGACTTAGTGAGTGGATCAGCCAGACAATATTCACTTGCAATGTGACTCAGGTCGTCTAAGTGTCCGGAGTTACTTTCATGTCTCAACATTTGTATCAAATGATGGGTCTCCTTCTGTTCAGGTAGGTGTGTTGTCTGAGCGGTGGTGACTAAGTTGTTTGCGTCAGTTCGGATGTGAATGGGGACGATCTCACCACTAACGTCGGCCCAGAGTGCACGCAAAAACAAACATGTTCCAAAACATTTCATTAAAGCATTCAGTTCGGCAACAGTAGTGGACTGTGTTGTTGTGGTAATCTTATGACTCTCATAGTCAATCATCGATCCACGAGTTGCTGAATTGGAACCGTCTATACGGTGTGCTTGCTTGTCGTAACCGGAATTGCGGGATGTTCCCTTGGAAGGCAATTTGCGGTCTTCAGCTAAGAAAATGACATGGGCACGCTGACTATAGACTTATCACTGTTGTTGCGATAGGACGCATCAGGCATGCCAAGGATACGCTGAGAACCCTTCAGAGGCCAGAATCTACCATCAACATACTGACTCTTGAGGGTTCGGACAACCTTGTTGATTTCCCTGACATCACCTATGGTTGGACTAGCAGCGGCTGAGGCACAACGCGAAAACTTGTAACAAATGTGAACCTGAGTTCTACTCTGTAACCAGTTGAGCTGTCCAAGGACTGATCGATAGGCGGTGTGAAGTTGTGGATTGCATTGGATGTTATCTTTCAGAGACTTATCGATCTTTACTTCTTCAACTGCATCAACAGCAAGTTTCTGGTCAACAGAAATATATGGTCCATGCTTGTCATGAGTCTTCCATTTGATGCGCTGTCCTACAAACATAATGTCATTTTTATCTTCTGAACCAACCGCAAAACTCTTACGCAGACTGGATAGAACCTTGGACTCGAACACCTTGTCGCCTGCCATGGACAGGTCATCAACATGAAGGCAAATAAAACCATGTGGTCGGCGTCCTTGGGCATTGTTGCGGGCTACCGGATCCATAAGATGGTCAATTGCTTCAGAAATGGTTACCTGTTCAGTATTGACACTGCGAGGTGGTTGGTAGGTCCTTGTTTTAGAAGTACTGTCGTACAGGACATATGTACATCTATCTGCGCGTGTAGGAACAAGTCCACAATCAAGTAAGGCTTTATCGATGATCTGCCACCAACGGCGTGGCGCATCATTAAGACCGTAACCAGGTTTCTTAAGCCTAGCACCAATGTAAGGTGGATAACCATACTCTGGTGGAATCTGGCAAATGATATCTCGAGTTTCATCATAGGCTTCACCTTGGAGAAAAGCGGTCTTAAGGTCCATATGGTACAAGTCCCAGTGATAGTTAGCAGCTAACTGTGTGGCACATCGGAAACCTGCTCGAGAAGCTGCAGGACTATCTGTTTGCTGGGTGTTCTTCTGCTTGTCTTGAAAACCTTTAAGGACCCATCTAGCCTTACATTTTTGGAAATTACCGTCCTTGTCTTTCTTCCCGGTAAGAACCCATCTTCCGGCAACGAAATTCCGAACTCTGGTTTTTCTCATATCAACAAGATCAAAAACTTCATTGTCAATCCATGATTGGCACTCAGCCTTCTTAGCATCTAAAAACTGTTTGGCAAGTTGTCTCTTCTCTTGCTGAGTGGCTTCCTTTCTCTTCTTGCCAACAAGATAGGAAAATTTGTCTGTCATGGAATACAACGTCATAAAAGCCTTGTCTTCATCATTAATGCCGTGATATTCTTCAATGATATCAGATCTGGTCTTACGGCATCTTGTGCGTTGTTTCTCCGAAACAACGGAATAGGACATTCCAATGGAATTGGTTGATTCAACACTACTCAGAGCTACTGGTGAACCATCAATCAATCTTGGAACGGAGAATGAAGCAGTGTTACTGCACAACTTCTGTTCTTGTGACAAGAAACACCATTTTGAATCATCAATAACAAGATCATTGTAGTCAAGAGTCTCATCGGTATCTGTAGAACCATAAGGAATTGTTTCATCTGTGTCCTCTTCTGGTTCTTCTTCTTCTTCTTCTTTTTCTTCTTCTTCTTCTTGTGGCTCTTGCTGATCTTGGTTGTCCGGTTGCGGATCATTCTCCGGCATGGGCGAAGGATTAAATGGTTCCTCTCCGTCTAGCGGAAGTATTGGCGGTCCATTGTGTCCGGATGGTGCGGCATCTGGATCAGGCTCGTCATCATCAAAGTCATCAGGCACAGGATCATGCTTGGGTTTCTTCGGTTTCGAAGTGCTGGGTGCGACTACAGCGGGTTGTGTGGTCGCGTTTGGTGTGACTGATGGCTGTGTATCACCCCCCAAATGGTTACTAGGTTGAAATTGGGTTGAAGACGCAGGAGGCATTTGTCTAGATGGTCGATCCTTAGTTGCAGGTGGTATCGGTGGATCACCTGGTGGACGCTTGGTGCTCTGTGTCATTGGTGTGTCGTCAATGTTTGGTGGTATGATGGTATTGGGCACAATAATTGTATCTGGAGCAACAGGGATGCCAGTGGCTCCAGGAAATGGTGGTTGAGGATGATCAGGTGGTGATGATGGATGAGGAGGCAAATCTGGCGGATCATCTTGTGGTGAATGCATCTCATCGTCAGGCATATCATCACTTGGTCTTGGTGGTGAATGAAATGGTGTGTGAAACTGATCATCATCAGGAGGAAAGCCGGGATGCGGCGTATGCGGTTCGTCTGGCATAGGAACATCTGGAAGGTGTGGTGATGAAGGTGGTGTGTTAAGATGTTCAGGCGGATGATCATCATTTTGGTCGTTGTTCTGCTGAGGTGGAAGACCCGGTGGAGGGTCGATGTTGGTGTTCTGTTCAGGAATATCATCTGTGTTATCTGTAGGAATACTTCCGTCATTGTTCCAAAACAATATTGCTGACCAATGGCTAGCAATCAACTGCGACATATCTCTAGGATGTACGCGCAGGAAAACATGAGTACGCCGTGTGTGTGGCGGTATTCAACTCGTAAGGACTGAAAACTACCACGAAAAATGACTGCATTGTCAAACATGGACGTACTTAGATACATCTGTCTGACATGTGAAACATCTTGTTGTGCTTCGATCTGAACAGGGTGATAAACATTACCAGCGGGCAGAGCATTAATGCGGTTGAGCAAGCGTTTCGTGTAATAATCGCGTACTGGAAGACCCTGTTCGTACAAGTCAGTTGCCAACACCGGATGCTCGGATGCCGTTAGTGCGGCAAGCTGATTTTGCACTCCTCGCAGTTCATCGAGATTCAAGTCTTCCAGCAGGTCTACTGCAAGTGACAGCTGTGATGGATAGAGAGCCCTTGGATTTCCTAATGGAAGGATGCATCTGATCAAAGTGCTGCAAAATCGGTATGGATAAACTTGTGCCAACTTCGTTCTTGATCCATATCCAGGAGCACTACCTTCCAATGGTTGATGATAATGTGTTGGATCCTTTTTGGATTTACTATTACATCTCTTGAAAACTGGATTCAAGACTCCCTCAGGAAAGTTGTGAAGTAAGGATGTTGGTTTGTAGTAATAGTATCCATTTGGGTCTCTCATGCCAAAAGCGCACATATCTAATGTCCCATAGGTTACGGCATGCTTCATGAGAAGGCGTTGAAAGTGTTTGGTAAACCAAATCTTGGAAGTCGCAGGATTTTCAATGATAAAAAATCTACCATGTTCAATCTGATAAAGAGCGACTCTTGCACAAAATTCTACCATGGGAAGATACTTTTTCCTTTTCTGATAAGTATCTGCAGGATCATTAATGTTCTGCGTTTGACTCCATGGTCCACAAACAGGTGCCATGTGGATGATTTTTGGCTGTTGTCGCTCAATGACTTCCATTGCCTTTCGCCGGCCTTCGGCAGTGAGCAAATCGTAACCTGTGCGCAGGTCAATTGGAGCGCCAACTCGAAGCCCTTGCATTGCTGCCGCTTGACTAAGCTTGGCGGAGCCGCTAAACAGCTCAAGGAAGTCTAATTTTCCTGTCATAGCTGGCTCCCATGTATAACTACCATATTGAATACCTTCAGGACCTGACTGAATGGCATCGTTTTCTATGATGTTATTTGCATGGTCATCTGAGCGGCATGTGGACTTCACTGCTGTACAGGCGCCCTTGGCCGAAGAGTCGGCACCGGCGGCAGCTTTGGCCGAAAAGTCGGCACTGGCAAGTGCAATTGGTTCTAAAGGAATGTCGATATCCTCAATAGGATTATGGTCTTTTCTTATTTTACTGATGTTGACCTTCACGATTCTGGTTCCTAAGTCAACTCCAACCATGCTGCCATCTACAGAAACCAACTTTCCTTTTATCCATTTTCCTCCATGTGAACCGTCTGATTTGATTTTTGATTTGTCTTCGGTCCAATAGTAAACTTTGTCACCAGGAAAGAATGGTCCATCACTAAGTTGAAGTTTGCTTGCAATATCTCTTCGAAGGTCATCAGACTGTTTTTCCTCTAGAAACTTTCGCATCGCCAGTGACCTTAGTGCTTCAATCTGTCTCAGGAGCAGGGGCCTCAGTCGTGAGCTGTGCTGGATTCATGAGCTCAATCGCCGTAAGATCGGCAGGTCTTCTTCCAAATGCTAATTCAATAGGAGTGACACCACCAAGTGTTACCATTGTATTCCTTGAAATGCAGGCTTGTCTCAACAACTGTTTGTAAGTAATGTTGGCAAGCAAAGGATCGTTTTTCAAAGAAATTAGCATTAAAGAGACCTGTTTCTTGAACATGCGAATGGCTGCCTCAGCTCGGTTTGGCCATGGTGTTCCTGGTCCTAGAGAGATTGGCCTGATGCTGTGCCGGTTGTAGTAACTCTCCATTTCAGTGCCCATGAAAGCTTGATCGGCAACAATATATTTTGGATTCAGCTGATAAGTTTCAAAGTACTCTTGAAGATGAGTATCGTCACCGTGTCAGATCTGTTTTGAACTACAAAGGCAGTAGTCAATGAGGTTGCACCGTCATACATAAGTAGGAATTGAAGTTTTGACTGGGGATTGATAGGAACTTCTCCATGATCAATGAAAGTAAGTTCACCAAAGACTTCACTTCGTATTCCTGAAACCTTAGCTCTCGATGGTGCAATCCTGGCCGTGGAACATGTGTCACATGATTTGGTAATCTGGTCAAACTTGTCATAAATTTCCTTTGGCAACTTCAGAGCTGATGTTCTCCTTTTGAATTGTTCAGTGGTCATATGATAATGCTTCAAATGCAACTTGAGAAGTTCAGTAGGAGATTGAAGCTTATCATGAAGTCTCTGAAGTGCTAACGACAATGTTCCCTTTGGTGACGGTTCCTTCTTCTCTTCAAGTTTTACCTCAACCTTTGGTTCCGGTTTGACTTCAGGTTCTTCTTCGATCTGAGGTTCCCGACGTCTTGGGATTCCGTCCTTTGAACCGGAACTTGGCCCAGAGGCCACCATTGGCTCTTCATCAGGGTCAAAAGGTTGAGCTGATACTTCTAACTTGCTATCAGGCTGAATTACCTTCTTGACAACCTTCTTAGAATCAGGCTTGGCCGGTTTCGGCACCTCTGCTGGCTTAGGCTCTGATCCTTTGAATCTCTTGCAACCTTCCTTGTTTGTATGTGGTCGATGTTTACCATTGCATGCTGGGCATGTGATGTCTTCGGACTGAAAGCTGTACATCGGTTTCCAACTGGAAGTAGCAAGAGCCATAATGTCAAGAACTGGATGGTTGGATGTACTGACCGCCAATGCGGTGCGTTGCATTCCGAAAAGTGGACAAGTCATGAACACACCTGCTCAATGTTCATGCGAAGATTCCTCATTTGTTCAACTGAAAAGAGGATTGGAACCTTACCTTTGTCCAGGATGTCAACGCATGTTGTTATCCAACCAGTCTGTGCACGATCATTGCGAAAATGAATCACTAATCTTTCCTTGACAGTAGATTGTTCTCCATTGGCAAATGAAAACTTACTCGAACATGGTTGCTTGGAAAACCAAATATGATCACGCTTCGGATGTTGTTGGAAAGCCTGTACAAGGCGATCGATGGCAAAGCGGGATCCCATGGCTCGAGTGCAACCTGAATCAAGGATGACATAAGTCGGATGAGAACCTAAATCTACATATTCACAAAGCAATGCTTGTTGGGCACCATGATCATAATTGAGAAATACACACTCTTCCGTTGAGACGGAATTGAGCGGGCTTGTGCGCGGCTGAAACGAATGCAGATCACCGTTTTCGGTAGAAACACTCTTCTCAACTTGGCGGATGCTCTTGAATAGGGACCTGTTCAAATCAGAAAAGCACTGGTACATCACAGACACGAACAGAAGCACAAATGTGAGGGCTTCTACAAGTTCGTGTCCGAACAATCGGAACAAGCTAATGCCTGAAAAACAGAACCGGTTGATCTTGTCGGTCTGTCCGTCCTCAGGAATGACGTCTTGATGCTTGTCCTCGGATGCGGTCAGTTCCTCAGCGGAAGCAAAATAAGACCAATTGTACCAATCACCTTGGGAGTAATCTCCATCATATCCATAATAGGATTCATAACCTGACCAGTCATCTGTCCAATAAGTGTCATAGTCATAACTCCAGCTTTCTTCGGCATGGGCTGTTTCTTGTTTTTCAGGGGCTTGTGATGCACTAGATGATGCAGCCTGTGCTACATTAGCTTGTGGAGGTTGTGACAAAAATGGATTGTTTCCTCCTTTGTTCTTCGCATCACCTTTTCCTTTTCCTTTCCATGAAGGCATTCCTTTGAAAGAATCCTTTCCCTTCATCATTCCTTTCTTGCCCTTTTTACTTTTTCCTTTGCCCTTGCCTTTTCCCCAGAAAGCCGTGTCTTGCTGGTCATCTTCCCATGCTGCAAAACCTTTGCCTTTTGACCTCGAGCGAAAGCCGGGTCTTGATCTTTTTCCTCCTTTCTTACCATAACCTTTTGGTCTACCTTTCTTGAAGGACCTGCCGTAGATACGGCGCTTAGAGTATGAACCCTTTGCGCTGAGAACCCAGAACTCGTTCTCCGTGTACAGACCTGTGAAACCTTCTTCACCCGTCTCTTCATCGAAGACCCAAAATCCGTATTCACCTTCTTCGGTCTCACCCTCGTCGATGACGTAGAAGTTGGACCGCTTGCGGTGCGTGATGTTTGGGTCGGCAACACCTGTGCGAGAAACGGCAAAAAGTTCCAAGAACAGCTGTTTCACTTGAAGGTAGGTATACTGAGGAGTTGCAATCTGACGGATGTTCATTGACGAGACAAAACGCTCACGTTGTTGCTCGTTGAGGTCTGCTTGAACTAAGAAAATCAGTGACATCAAATTGTCTGACAATGGAAACTGCTGTGCATGTCTGGTCCTTCTATTGGTTATGGTCTGTTCTCTCAATGTTTGTTGATAAGCTAGCTTATCTTCATCTGATACTATTCCATTATAGTGCAGTCTTTGCTCATCTGTGAGTGCTGCCGTAAATGCCGGAGTGCCTGCTTCGGGAAGATCGGATATGTCCAGCAGATCGGACCAAGAAGCCAACAAACGCTTCTGTGCGATCTCAAATCGCCCTATCCAGTGCACGAATTCACTCTGGCCTCGATATGTGCGAAACATCTGGAGGAATCGCCAAAGGAACACATGATTTACTCCCTTCACGAAGTATGGTCTCAATGTGTCCTTGAAATGGGAGAGGCCACGATCTGGATCTCGGAGTAAGGCATTATCGAGCATCGACTTATAAAAAGAAGCGGAACCAATGAGGGCATTCTTTAATGATGGTCCGTGTTTATCTGCATCCAATGTTGTGATCCCTAACCAGTCATCAATTAAATCTTCATATTCAAACTAAGGATTATCGTGTAAACGATTTGGGCTACGGATGGGTATATGGAAAAATACTATATATGATCAGAAATATGTGTAACATATACATGGAAAAATGCATCATTTTTTGTCATGTTTTCTGATAACTGCATTTCCGACTTGCACAGTTTAAGTATATCTTCTAGAATGCATATGTAGCAATCCAACAACAGAATATTGCAGATTGCAGATTCCTTTTCACCAACTATCACAGACTAAGTCTAAAATGTATTCTTTACCTAGACTTGACATCCAGCTGCACTCTGCTTTGTATATTTTCGCGCCTCTCGATCGTTGTGAAGTTATGCTAACAGTTTAACATAACACCAGACCAGACTCTCTAAAACCAAGATCAACATCAACCACGCATTACTCTCATACGTATGTGTTTACCTTTTTTTGGAGGAATCATTGCTGGTGTTTGCAAGCTCATGTGGCTTGTTGTTTGCGCAATGCAAGCACAAATCATAATTATTTGGACGTTCTTCGCATAGCAACGCTAGAACACGCAGGGCTCACATGGAAGTGCGTACCCGCTCGCGTCACAAAGATCTGGTCTGGAAGGAATGATGGTGTTGGAGCACATGTAGAACTCTTGTCCATGTCAACTTTCGGTCCGACCTTCGAAGTAGGAGTGCAGCAATATACAACACTAAGCGCACCGATGACGCCGATAGTAAGTCCAGCAGCGAAGCTAAGCAACATAAACAAGACGAGCAATGACATTCTGCGCAGTGCGAGGCTTTACTAGTTTCCTGATTGCAATCTTGATCCATACAATGCAGAGATTCGTGATTCGACATCACCTCAACCTAGACCATCACGTCACCTTTGTCTCATCACCAATGGGACCATGTAGTATGGTATAATGATAATGAAACTAATGTCTCAAATGAAATATAAAGGGCAGCCTCCCAGTGTTCACACATTGAGAAATGAACCTATGTAAATAGTTATATATATATATTTGTCTTTAAGGTGATCGATCAGAATCAGAATCTCCATACTTTTGCGAATGTTGATGGTTCATCTCTGTTTGGATGTGTATCCCCAATCCCCACTAGTCATTGATTTCTATCACAAAAATAACTCAAAAACAATTGATGATAGTATGCCCCATACTTTGCGATGTTTGATGATTTCTCTGCCAAATTCTGGTTTGAACTAAACATATACAACAGCTTTGCCTTTGTCTTCGTATGTTTCCTTTGCGTGTATCAAAAGCATTGATTTGTTTTTTCCACTGTGCTGTGCATGGTCGGTGTCCCAAGTCATTGGCGGTTCTCCTTGTCCAACTGAATCCACCGTCTTACCTGGTACGCCTGTTGAGGTGTAAAAAAAACCCAAGGCTGCAAACCCCATCCTTCGGATTCAGGGTAGTCTCTTTGGTAAGGTACTGGTGGATAAATTTGCATCCACCTCAACACTTTAGATCGTTGGGTATCATTCATCCACGGCCAAGCAAGCTCCCAATCATCATTGGGTGCTGCCAGCGCTAGGCGGGTATCTTCATCATCTTGACCTGGCTGTAGTTGTTCATCATGAGCTTGTTGTTCATCAACTTGTTGGTCACTCGCACATTGGTCTCCGTCCTCACCTGGGTTCATATTGCCGCGCGTAATTACACAGCTTACATTAGTTCCTTATGGAATACATACAAAATCCAAAGAAATGATGACGAAAATGAAGTTTAAAACAATCATAATCATATCAAAACAACGTTGGATTTCGTGTTACCGTGTTACCCTGTTCTTGAGGAACTATGTTGGGTTGTTGAATTTTCCATGGTGTCGAAACTGCTAACAAATTCCCTTGTAACATTTATACCAACCACAGTCACTCGAACCGATAACAACATATATTGTATTTAGTATTTAAGTCTTGGACTTGGATGTTAACCTGGAATTAGCTGTATAGAAAAAAACAAAACAAACATATAGTTATTTGTAGTCTTGGATGTTACCCCTTTCAGAAGAAACCAATCATAATGTCGGGTCCCGTCCCAACCCTAATATATGAAATTCAAACAGAGATACTAACACCGTGTTGTGGTCCATTGTCATTCTGGTCACGACGTGGTGTTCTAAACCTTTGCAAAATTTTCCCACAGTCTCCACACCGTTCACGGCTATATTGGCCATTCAACCCAGCCCATGTTCTTCTTGAAATCGGGTGCTCACATGGTGCAGTGTCGGCACAACGTTTACGCTTTTGCTGCGACATCTAAGAACTTGTCTTGAAGGTAAATCAACGGAAACATGTTTTCTGTTAGTAAGTGTTTGACATGCTCTAACATCTTTGATCAACATTGAAAGCAGGTGTGAAGCAGTTGTGCCAGCTGCAATGATTGAATTGAACCTTGGTCAACGAGCACAAGATAACTCATCATAATAACAAGTTTTAATATCACTATGTATCATCTTCATCCTCATCCCCATCCTCATCATCCTCCTCATCACCACCATCACCAGAACCATCACCATCATCATCATCATCACCAACATACATCATACATCATACATAATAGTAATATTTAAATCGTACATCATACACCATCATTACGATAACCATCAACAACATCATTGCCATAATCTTCATCATCACCATCATCATTCACATCATCATCCTCCTCCTCCTCATCATCAGTATCATCATCATCATCCTCCTCCTCATCACCATCATCATCATCACCATACACCATCACCACTACCATCATCACCATCACCATAATCATCGTCATCATCGTCGTCATCATCATCATCATAATCATCATAATCACCATCATCATACACCACCACCACAACCATCATCATCATCATCATCACAACCACCATCACTATCATTATCACCATCATATTCATCATACATCATACCTTAGATTAAATTGTACATCATGATAATCATCATCATTATCATCATCATAATCACTATCATCATCGTCATCACCGTCATAATCAATTTCATACCATCATCATTGTGCGAATCCCATGAGCATACAAGTTTGTTTTTGATCACCTTTGCCCTCACTCACGCACGTGTTTGTGTGTGTGTTGGTCTGTCTGTTATGTAGTCAAATTATGCGATTGCATATTGCAATCCGCATGTGCGTCAAAACCACAATGACGCAGCTCAGAGTTCAGAGCAACACTTCTATGAGTGTTGGCCTTTCAAGACTCTTCTAGTGTTGGAAGACACGCGATTCGGGTAAAAGAAAAAACATACTTATCATTATCCAATGAAACGAAACCAATGTAATCAATAACAGTTAAACACCATGTGTGGCTTTCATACAAACAAACGGATTGACTGATCAACTTTGAAATGCTGATTCGAAGCCAAGTCATGGTTAGCAAGTTAGTTAGCACGTTCATGGACGGTCACTCGCAACACCAGCCTATCTAGAAAGTAAATGCAAGTAAGATTGAAATCCCGACAAAACCCTCAGGGTCAGGATTCAGGGCCTGTATGGTGGCCTTTAGGCTTTGAAATTTCCATAGTGGTCTCACTAGGCCTCATTCATCAGCGACCTGGTGCGCGACCCCGTCCACGCGCACGTTTGTTCTCAGAAGCCTGTGCATTGTCAGTGATGATGATGATGATGATGATGATGATGGTGAAGACCATGGCTGAGACAAATAGAAATATAATGATGGTAAGTAAGGATGGTGAACACAAAATGTTAAATTTAACCAACTTGAATCGTTAAAAAAACTTTGAGAAATAAAGAGTTTGGTGGTTGGTCAGTTTGGTCAGTTGAGCCTTTTGAAAGTCTAAAGATATGGCATATACATTTGTTTTGCTTTGTTGTGGCCATTTGTTAGAACTTCAAAAGCAAAAATCAGTTGCAATGTCTATCATCTAGCCTTTTTCAGTTCAGCCAAATGAGGATCGTCCTTGAACAACTTCTTGGTTTCGGCTTGTAGTTTGGCTACTGCGGCTATCACCTTGTCTTCCTTGCTTGCCGCGCGTTTGGGACGTGCCGCCTCATATGATCAGGTTTGTTGTGTTCCGATGGTGGTGCTGGTGGATGGTGTAGGTGGTTCAGGATTACAAACAACGCAAATACAAAATGCTTGGTCGAAATGTAATTTTGAAATTTAACAAACAAATCCATAGTAAGATTTGAATTTGAATAATCACTCATTTGTTGAAAAGGTAAACTGCTACTACGCCTTTACCTCAAATAAATCCAAATATTTCTAGATTGTTGATTTGATCGTGTCAAGTGTCAATAAGTTAGGTCAAGGAACTGATGCATCACCTGGTGGTGAAAGAGGTGTAAAGGATGCTCCATCCACGGAAGCTTTGCCACGCATGCGGCGGATTGGCCCCCGTGTTGTGTAGTCCCTTTGCGTAAGATCTTCTTGCTGCTCCAACACATGTCTTGTTCTGGCACGTTTTGAGGAACGATTAGGTGTCGGAGGACGGTCTTCATCTCCAATGCGTTTCCTGTCACTGGTTGGTGGCTGATTCTCCTTGTTGATGCGAACCAAATCCACGCTAGGAATCTCACCTGTATGCGAAGAATCCAGTTCCTGAGCACGACGGGTAGAGATTGATTTATTGATAAATATCGTCTGGTGATTAGGAATCAGACGTCGACATCAACATAGGCCAGTATATAATATGATATAATATGTAATCTAAACAAAGAATAATATTAAAACAATGAATCATAGTATATAATATTAGTATACAGTATACAGTGCATATTAAGTCAATCTAATATTAAGTTAGTATATGGTACAATATGTATAGTGTATCTACTAAATATAATGTACATAAAGTAACTATAATATGTCTATACTATATATATATATATACAACAATACATAAAGTTTATTTAGAAAAGTGTGTGTATATTATATAGTATAAATATATAGTCTACACTGCATTATACATATAGTATATTCAGTATGTATATACATATATTATCGTATATTTAATATACCTGGTATGTAATTTTGTAAACAGGAAACACTATATATATATACTTAGTAGTATATAATATATAGTATATATGTAGTAAAATAATGCATATATATATATCATATTATATATTATAGTATGAACTGTCAAACCAAATCCAAGGTTCCATTTTTGTTGAAAGTTCATCATCCTTCGTTTCCATTGGCACATCCTGTAACAGGACGCACCGGCTCATGACATACAACCGAGCACAAAGTGGTATTGTTTAAGTGTTAATTTATAAATGCTCCAAATTCAAATGTATAAAGAACACTCAGCCAAACATATAAATTCATTGAAACAGAAAACTTTCTCATTTGAATGTACCGTGTACTGTGCGCAGTGTTTTTTTCACCTGTCCTCGGCCGCGCCATTGTCATCATCACTAACAATCATCGGTGCATCCTCAGGTACTTCTCGGCTTGGTGCAGATAGTGTAGATGCCTTGCCAGTGTGTTTGCGATCACATATGTAATAACAAACAAACAACCTAAACAAACAAACATACAGACAGACAAACAATTAGAATTTGGTGTTTTCACCATACTAAACCGCTTGGCCCAAAGAACTAAGAACCAAGTAAAATACATAAACATTATTGTAGGCAGTATTAGGCAGGTGAAATAACATGTTTTCAAACCAAATGGCCTCGGGAACTGGCGACTTGAAATATGTATTGACATACTTCCGAACGTTGTCAGGATGGCTGTCAAGAGGCAAGGATGGTCCAGGCAAAGCGTTTTTGGTTTTTTTCGCGTGCTTTGCTGTGGCTTTTGCTTCTGGAGTTGGTCTGCTTGTCAAAACCTCAGGGATGTTAGCATTGCTGCTCTGTGCTGGTTCACTCAATGCCTCAGCGGTGGTTGCTGCAGGAGTTGCTGGCGCTGCATCTGCTTTGCTTTCAACCTGATTCTCATCACCTGCTGTAGCTGCTGGATGTGTCTCATGCTTGCATGTTTCCCCATGCGGCGGAGCTGGTGTTGGTGTATCAATGACATCATTGTGTCGACAACCAACTGCTGCATCTGCTGCTTGCCAAGACATTGTGCTGTCATGTGGTTCTGCAGCATGAGCGGATGTGTTTTGTGCTTCAACATGTTTGCCTTCTGTTGGTTGTAGGTTGCCATGTTTGTTGTGAGATGGCTGAGAGTCTGTTGAATCTTCAGTGGTTGATGCCGGTGCTAAAGTTTCCTTCTGCTGGATGGCTGTCTCAACTGATGGTTGTTCATTCTGTTGAATGTCTGCCTCAGCTGCTTGTTGCTTCTCATCATGTTGGTCGGTTTGGACGAGTTCCATTTCAGCTGCATGTGGAACTGATGTCTCAGCTGATGGCTGTTCCATGTCAGCTGCATTTGTTGCTGCTGTTGAAACTTCAATGGCTGAGGTTGCTGCTGCTGCTTCTGGTTTTATGTCTTCAATTGCTAGCAAGATCCCATTGCGCTTGCTGCTGTGTGCTCCATTCTGAGGTGGCTGCAGTGTTGTTGTCACTTCGGGCTTTGCTGCTAAGGTGCTCTCCTGCTTGTCATCACTGAGATCATCCATATTGCAATGTTGTTTCTGATCTTGTGTCAGTGCTCCATGCATGTTGCTCTCAAGATCATCCATGTCGCTTTGTTCCTTTGCTTGTGGTTCCATTTGCTCTTCGTCTTTGTCGTGCTTCTCATTTGATTGCATTGGTTGATCATTGGTTTTGTCATTTGCGTTGATCTCACCAACACCATCGCCAGCATCGCCAGCTTGTCTCCTGCTTTTATCATGATCCTTGCGTTCTTTGTTGTCAATGTGTTCTCGTGTTTTGTTCTTTTTTGCTTCTTCCTGCATTGGTTTCACTATCAGTTGGTGTCCTTCATTCGACATTAACAGCCTTTCTCGCAAGTTGAAACCATGTGTGATAGAGCTGGTAATTGGTGCTAGGAGCTTGTTGGTGGTGGTGAGATTCAACCAAAAATCCTTCAAGTCCACCTCGAAACCACGAATTTGGCTTTCTGACCCGCAAACGCATTGTGCATACACTGACACTCCATGATCAGGATTGCCTTGTGTTTGAGAGTGTGATAAAAAAGAAACATAAAGAAAACATACTTGTAAATGAATAACAATAGCCATGTTATTATATATATATCGTTATATCTACTATATTTGTTGTGTTGTATATTACTGTGTATATATATATATTATCTTATAGTGAGAAACTTAAAGCATATCACTTGGGTCAAAGTAAAGGTAATTACAAACATAGTTAGTGAAACCAAAGGACCTTCTGAAACAAACCATCCAGGCGGAAGAATCATAGCTGAACCCGGACGCAATGAAGCCCACACAGCATCAGCTTGGCGAAGCACAGATGAACTTTGCTGCTGAACAAACTCAATGAAATCGAGAATGTCAACGGGATGCTTTTTCATGACCTTGGTGTACAGAACAGCCAACTTTTCAATGTGAACTGCCACCACAAAGCGATCTCCCTGTAGTGCAAGTTGGAAACGTGGAAACAAAAAGTCCGTAGGTCCAACGAAAGTGCTCTGCATACCACCAGGAACAACCACCATCTCAAAGATCCTTAGTCGAAAGTTTGTATTTGGCTTATTACGTTTGCAAAGCAAACATATGAGAAAAAAACGATAAACCCTAACTAATGCAAATGATGGGGCTTGTGGTTTGGAAAAACTCAGCACAAAATCTTGATGTGATGCAAACGCAAAACCAATAAAGTTTCGGTTTGGGTTTGTTTTCTTGATTTGTCTTTGTTGAAAAACATCAAATCAAAAAAAAACCTTGCTAAAGCAAAACAAAAGAAACTTATCCAAGTGCTTCGTTCTGTGTGATGCGTTTCTCAGATACTTTGACAAAGCCCAAGAGAAGTGCTCCATGTGGCTCCCCATGCTTGTGTTGAGAATGTCTTGAAAGTCTGGAAAGCCAATTCGTTTTTGTAGCTTTGCGTATGCTCCTGTGTCATTGGGACAAATTTTCTCAGCTTCAGGAAGGATTTCCTGCATCACTTTTTGAAAGAAATCGGGAACATCATCGTCATCAAAGATAATGCACTCAGAATGACACAAGTCCAGGCGTTCTTCACCAGGTACCAAGGAAGACTTGTCAGTCCGACATGACACCCGCACAATCTGCGAAGATGATTCACCTTGAAGAAAGTCTTTGTGTAGAAGCCACCCTCGAACTACTGGTCCAGTTTCAAAGTCGAATTCATCGGGATGAATCGTCATGTCTTGCAACTGTTCTCGTCGATTCTTTTCCTCTTGCTGTTGTTTCTTCACTGACTTCTTGCTGTTCTCTTGCTTGATACGGTTTGTGTGTTTAACCAACGAATTTGTCGCCTTCTTGCATGCTTGATGCAAAGACTTCATAGATGCATCAAATGTTGTCATCACGTCTTCAGCTGCAAGCACGTCGGTACCAAACACCTGACGGTTTTTGATCATCAGAAACTATTAGGAAAAATGCAAGCTCCTTTGCTAATGTGGAAAGAAGGAAATATGTGTTCACCACATAAATTAAGCAAATGGTCTGACATTTTTGAAGTCTGATGTCGTGGGTGATGAGGTGGGTACTGTCGTATGGTGTGTAGTAATATACATGTACTATCATGTACTATAGTATGTACTATGTATTATGCACGTGTTAAAACAAATCTATCTATATGCACGTTTACTTACGTATATAGTATGTTGTAGCGTATGTCTTTACAAAATATTTTAGATAACGTTGCGTTTTTCAAAAACAATGTACCTTCGAAGAGAGCTGTTTCGAACGAGGACTAAGGCATTCCCTCTTGTTCATGATTTCCTCTTAGAAAAAACCCCAACCATTCGTGATGTTCGCGATCATCGCCCTCGCCAGCAATGTCTGACTCAAGCAAGGGAGGAAGCATGGAGAGCATGTTAATGACTTTGGACTTTGCGTCGGGCATCATCCTTGCAAATGATACTTCAGCGTCAGCTGGTTGTTGAAAACATACATTGTTTAAAGTTTAAAGCAAAATTGTTCGAAAACTTTGAGAACAAAACAGAAAATTAACATTTTACTGTGTGCAGGTCAAGAATCTCTCGCAACAGTACATGGGTATCGAAATCAGATGCTGCAACCAGTGCCAAATGAGTCTCTTGAAGCAACTGAACACCAATCTTGACCTTGTGCAATCTGATACAAGTCAAACAAGAGAATCATATATAACAATATCTATGTTAACATGTTGTTATAAGCTTATTGATTTGGAAACAGCACATCGTGTTACAAACTACAAACAAATTAACAATAGTTTTAAAATGAATCATCTCACCCCACCAAACCATAATTTAAAAATCAAAACATATGTTACGCACTAATTACTAAGAACCTAAGGACATGCCATGTTCAGACAGTTAACTAGTTGTTGATATTTTGTTTTTCATGTTATATTGCATTTGGAACATCGCATGTCCTTAAGACTAAAGCTCAAGTTGGTAACCCATTTCTCCTTGGTCTCAGTCTGGTGCACAAGCCCAATCGCCCTGCGAAGTGCTTCGCTCGGTTGTTGTCCTCCGGGAAATTCACCATTCTTGCCTTTCTGCACGATCACGCTGTGAACACTCTGGATATCGTCATCGTCATGGCGCATATCCTCCATAACATACCGAACAATGTTTAACGGTTTAACATCAAAAATAACGAAGCTAGTATTGAAAACCATGTTGCTTCGAATAAGGTTCAACAATTGAAACTGAAACTCCTAAACAATTTGTTGTTGGTTGTTGCTGTCCTTCATCGCTCTAGCCTTTGCTTTTCCTTTGCCTTTCGGTTTGGCTTTGGCCTTGGGTTTTCGCGCCAACGCTGTCAAATGTGGAAGGTTAGGAAGAGCTCCCACATCAAAAACGCCAGTGTCCGACTGAAGTTGACCATGTTGAAGTAGATCTTAGTTGGAATATCAGCAAGAAAAACACTTGATAAGTTGAACGATGTTAAGACATACGTGTTATATAAACAAACTAGTCAGAAAACAATGTAAATAACAACAAAGCAACATGTGTACAGTGTAAAGTTTGAACTTAGTAGTTCCAAGTTACTGCCAGCGATATTCCTCAGTTGATGTGGTTCTGCTTCAACCTGATCGGATTTCGAAATATGTCGCCCATGAGAAAGTTCACGAGAACTCTCCAACGAGTGCAAAGCATACTTTGCCATTGTTGTCCATCCCTCCTCGTCTGTACCCTTGGGAACATTGACGTCGGCCAAACCTGTGTTCCATCGATCATCAACCTCTTGATCAGTAAGCCCCCATCTTTGTCGACATAGGTTGCCAAACCTGATTGACACGAGATTTTAGTCTAAGATTATGCACATGTTATTCGAGTACCAAATTCGTGAAGAATTAGGTGTAATGCATTATCGACACACCAATGAAATTAGCTTGTGGTTGACCCTACACCCGCACTTTAACCGCAAACTGCCAAGCAACTCAAGTTTGTTCAAGAAAGGAATTTGCGCACCTGTTTTCACTGAATCTTTCACATTTGTCTCTTCCTTCACCTTGTACTCACGTTTTGATCCTTGTTGACCAGTGTTTCGGTTCTCGAGAATGCATTCACGCTTTTGCTCAAGTGTCATCCCCTGCCACTCATGAGACTTGTTGTCTTGCTTGAACTTCTTTTGGCAAAAGCGCTCTGAATTGTAGCAACTTCGACATTTGAATTTCCTGCCGTTCTGGATGGATTCGCTCATCGGTGAATAGTCTTCATGCCATATACACCTCATGTTTTGGGCTAATTTTTGAATAGCTTTCATTCAGTTTGCATGGTTAATTTTTGAACTTAAAAAAATAAACAATACGCTCGCACATAAGATTAGGCACCAAACTTTCACAACATTGGGATCGTCTGTTCCTTGTCCGTCGCTGCGCGCGTCCATTGTTTGTGAACACGTGCCGGTTCACGACAGCACACGCAAGCAAACTATATGCAAAACAAAAAATGTTTGTCTCGCAGCTAGGTTGAAATCGTGTCCATTGTTTGTGAACACGCTCGGGTTCACGACAGTACACGCAAGCAAAATATATTCAAACAAAAGTTATGTTGTGTATTTGTTTGCATTTTGTTTGTTTGCTATGTTCTTTTAGTTTGTGAATATGGCTCAGAGCAAAATGCTGCAAAACAAATCTATAGCCAATTTATAACATGTCGTACGTTGTATAATTATTGCACATGGTCATCATATGTTGCACATGATTTATTGTGTTGGATCAAGAAACGGATCAACATCACTAACACTGACACTAGCGTTATGTTTTTTCCATCCTGCCGTACTGCCGTCCTGCACGTATATGTATTTTGGAAATTTAGTTCTTTTGCAAAACGCTACTGCAAAGTCCCGCTAACAAAACCAGCCCTACACACGGAACGACCATTGAATCACCGGTGATCTTGGCCATGACGTTGTGACCTCAGCTAACTAACGACATTTTTTCCAAAATATGATGTGGGAAGCAACTAGTTTGTATATTTTGTATATTTGTATTTTGTGCAACAAACAATAAAAAAAATCAACAAAACAAAATAACATAATTACTAACCAAGGTTCTGAGATTAGCAATATTGTATGGCGTCACGTTCAGACATTGTGCCGCCCACAATGTTGTAGGGAACCCATGAAGTAGCATGAGTTCGCCTCCCCCTGGTATGAATTTATTTAACAACATGAAAATAAAAAAAATGCAAAACTGCAAAACAAACAAGCAAAAGGAACAAACAAACAAATGAACAAACAAACCAAACCAACCAACACACAAACAAACAAACAAACAAACAAACAACCAACCAAACAAACAAACAAACAAACACACATCACATACACAACAAACACAAACAAACAAAACAACCAAACAAATATCACCCATACATATGTAAAAATTCATAATAAATTCAACCTAAACACAAAAGCCACGTCCTTCCCGGTTTGCCCAAATGGATGAACAACTTTTGGTCAATGTAAACATAATGTTGTTTGCAACGCGACGCCGCTTCGCCACGTTCTGCGACAAGTCGTAGATGTTGGAGTTTGAAGCCAACTCTTTGAACGAGTTCAAACTTCGTAGCTGTGAACTAGTCAGCGTCTTCATTTTCTCCAAAATATCGACAGTTGTAACCAACAAATAGTCAGTGCATCGCAATGACAGCTCTGAAAATTCGATGGTAAGTGCGTTGCATATTTCATGCACGGGTTTGAACATCCTGACACCAACACATATAATGCAAAAAGAAACATAATTATCAATCATAATCCAAAACCAACAACACATAACATACCAAAAATAAAAACTCAGTTCATTTCAATACATATCAATCATGCCTAGTTTCTGCAGCCTCCTCACCAATCTGCAGATCGAGTAGCGACGTCGTCGGGCAGCTGGTATCCCAAAAAGAACAGGATCTAATTCGATATGTTCCAGACTGTAGAGTGGCTGAAGCATCGACTCAAGAAATGATACTGGAAATGCCAATACATTCTCGTGGATGAACAGGCATGGTTGATATGTGAGCACCATCATAATCCTTAGTTATCCACAAAGTTGTGTCCAAAAATAGTATAGTATTGATGTTAACCCACCTAACTAACAAACAATATATCAATATATACAAAAAAAATACATATAAAACGCACAAGTCACAAGACCATCAGAAAGATAAACGTTGGTCCGCTTTGCCGCAAACGTTTTCCGAAAAATGAATAGTCCTTAGCTTTTGGTTAATGTCTAGAATAAGTTAGAACATACTAAAAGAATAAAAGAATATTAAAAAAAAACATATATACATAAGTCAGGTAACTATGCAAGGCGACCCTGCGATCAGTAAGGAGATCACATCAAGTCCCGGATCGGATTGTGGTACACGTCGACAATCTTTCTGGTGAGTGAGACACCTCAGTTTTAGTTTTTTCCTAAAACCAAAACATATATTAAAAAAAACAAATAATACATATGGTTATACACAAAGCTTTGGAAACATCAAAAACCAACGACAAACGAAAAGATTCTTGTATATGCTTTACATTCATAGAAAAAATGCTAAAATAACGACACAACACTTGTCATGTGCATTGATCTTTGTTCCTCCATTCCGCATAATGTCGATCACTTCATCCTGATAGAGCCTGATGATTTTGTTCTTGTCAAAATTATTTTAAAAAAAATAAACGATTATGAACAGTTAATGGTTAAAACATACTGAAAGTTATGAACAAATTTTATGGATCAGATGAAAAAGTTCTGAGAAAGTTTTATTAGAAAGTTTTATGAGAAAGTTTTATGAGAAAGTTTTATGAGAAAGTTTTATGAGAAAATTTTATGAGAAAGTATTATGAAAAAGTTTAATGAGAAAGTTTAATGAGAAAGTTTTATGAAGAAGTTATGAGAAAGTTATGAGAAAGTTATGAGAAAGTTATGAGAAAGTTATGAGAAAGTTTTATGAGAAAGTTATGAGAATGTTATGAGAAAGTTTTATGATAAAGTTATGAGAAAGTTATGAGAAAGTTATGAGAAAGTTATGAGAAAGTTATGAGAAAGTTATGAGAAAGTTATGAGAAAGTTATGAGAAAGTTATGAGAAAGTTATGAGAAAGTTTAATGAGAAAGTTATGAGAAAGTTTAATGAGAAAGTTTAATGAGAAAGTTTAATGAGAAAGTTTAATGAGAAAGTTTAATGAGAAAGTTATGAGAAAGTTATGAGAAAGTTATGAGAAAGTTATGAGAACGTTATGAGAAAGTTATGAGAAAGTTATGAGAAAGTTATGAGAAAGTTTTATGAGAAAGTTATGAGAAAGTTATGAGAAAGTTATGAGAAAGTGTTATGAGAAAGTGTTATGAGAAAGTGTTATAAGAAAGTTATGAGAAAGTGTTATGAGAAAGTTATAAGAAAGTTATGAGAATGTTATGAGAAAGTTATGAGAAAGTTATATGAGAAAGTTATGAGAAAGTTATGAGAAAGTTATGAGAAAGTTATGAGAAAGTTATGAGAAAGTTATGAGAAAGTTATGAGAAAGTTATGAGAAAGTTATGAGAACGTTTTATGAGAACGTTATGAGAAAGTTATGAGAAAGTTATGAGAAAGTTATGAGAAAGTTATGAGAAAGTTATGAGAAAGTGTTATGAGAAAGTGTTATGAGAAAGTTATGAGAAAGTTATGAGAAAGTTTTATGAGAAAGTTATGAGAAAGTTTTATGAGAAAGTTATGAGAAAGTTATGAGAAAGTTATGAGAAAGTTATGAGAAGTAGTTTGAGAAAGAGAAAGTTATGAGAAAGTTATGAGAAAGTTATTATGAGAAAGTGTTATGAGAAAGTTATGAGAAAGTTATGAGAAAGTTTTATGAGAAAGTTAGAGAAAGTTTATGAGAAAGTTATGAGAAAGATGAGAAAGTTATGAGAAAGTTATGAGAAAGTTATGAGAAAGTTATGAGAAAGTTTATGAGAAAGTTATGAGAAAGTTTATGAGAAAAAGTTATGAGAAAGTTATGAGAATGTATGAGAAGTTATTTGAAAGTTTTTTGAGAAAGTTATGAGAAAGTTTTATGAGAAAGTTTTATGAGAAAGTTTTATGAGAAAGTTATATGAGAAAGTTATGAGAAAGTTATGAGAAAGTTATGAGAAAGTTATGAGAAAGTGTTATGAGAAAGTGTTATGAGAAAGTGTTATAAGAAAGTTATGAGAAAGTGTTATGAGAAAGTGTTATGAGAAAGTTATGAGAAAGTTATGAGAAAGTTATGAGAAAGTTATGAGAAAGTTATGAGAAAGTTATGAGAAAGTTATGAGAAAGTTATGAGAAAGTTTTATGAGAAAGTTATGAGAAAGTTTAATGAGAAAGTTATGAGAAAGTTATGAGAAAGTTATGAGAAAGTTATGAGAAAGTTATGAGAAAGTGTTATGAGAAAGTGTTATGAGAAAGTGTTATGAGAAAGTGTTATAAGAAAGTTATGATATGAGAACGTTTTATGAGAAAGTTATAAGAAAGTTTTATGAGAAAGTTTTATGAGAAAGTTTTATGAGAAATGAGAAAGTTATGAGAAAGTTATGAGAAAGTTATGAGAACGTTATGAGAAAGTTATGAGAAAGTTATGAGAAAGTTATGAGAAAGTTATGAGAAAGTTATGAGAAAGTTATGAGAAAGTGTTATGAGAAAGTGTTATAAGAAAGTTATGAGAAAGTGTTATGAGAAAGTGTTATGAGAAAGTTATGAGAAAGTTATGAGAAAGTTTTATGAGAAAGTTTTATGAGAAAGTTATGAGAAAGTTATGAGAAAGTTATGGGAAAGTTATGAGAAAGTGTTATGAGAAAGTGTTATGAGAAAGTTATGATATGAGAACGTTTTATGAGAAAGTTATGAGAAAGTTTTATGAGAAAGTTTTATGAGAAAGTTTTATGAGAAATGAGAAAGTTATGAGAAAGTTATGAGAAAGTTATGAGAACGTTATGAGAAAGTGTTATGAGAAAGTTATATGAGAAAGTTATATGAGAAAGTTATATGAGAAAGTTATGAGAAAGTTATGAGAAAGTTTTTTGAAAGTTTTTTGAAAGTTTTTGAGAAAGTTTTTTGAGAAAGTTATGAGCATAACTTTCTCATAACTTTCTCATATAACTTTCTCATATAACTTTCTCATATAACTTTCTCATAACACTTTCTCATAAAACTTTCTCATAAAACTTTCTCATAACTTTCTCATAACTTTCTCATATAACTTTCTCATAACACTTTCTCATAACTTTCTCATAACTTTCTCAAAAAACTTTCAAAAAACTTTCAAAAAACTTTCTCATAACTTTCTCATAACTTTCTCATAACTTTCTCATAACACTTTCTCATAACACTTTCTCATAACTTTCTCATATAACTTTCTCATAACTTTCTCATAACATTCTCATAACTTTCTCATAACTTTCTCATAACACTTTCTCATAACTTCTTATATCACTCTCATAACACTTTCTGCATATAGCTTTCTCATAACACTTTCTCATAACACTTTCTCATATACACTTTCGCATAACTTTCCTTATATACACTTCTCATAAACACTTCTCATAACTTTTCTCTCCATATCTTTCTATCAATACACTTTCTCATAACTTTCTCAAAAAACTTTCAAATAACTTTCTCATAACACTTTCTCATAACTTTCTCATAACTTTCTCATAACTTTCTCATAAAACTTTCTCATAACTTTCTCATAAAACTTTCTCATAACTTTCTCATAACTTTCCCATAACTTTCTCATAACTTTCTCATAACTTTCTCATAAAACTTTCTCATAAAACTTTCTCATAACTTTCTCATAAAACTTTCTCATAACTTTCTCATAACTTTCTCATAACACTTTCTCATAACACTTTCTCATAACTTTCTCATAACTTTCTCATAACTTTCTCATAACTTTCTCATAACGTTCTCATAACGTTCTCATAACTTTCTCATAACTTTCTCATAACTTTCTCATTTCTCATAAAACTTTCTCATAAAACTTTCTCATAACTTTCTCATAACTTTCTCATAACTTTCTCATAACTTTCTCATAACTTTCTCATAACTTTCTCATAACTTTCTCATAACTTTCTCATAACTTTCTCATAACTTTCTCATAAAACTTTCAAAAAACTTTCAAAAAACTTTCTCATAACTTTCTCATTAAACTTTCTCATTAAACTTTCTCATTAAACTTTCTCATTAAACTTTCTCATAACTTTCTCATTAAACTTTCTCATAACTTTCTCATAACTTTCTCATAACTTTCTCATAACTTTCTCATAACTTTCTCATAACTTTCTCATAACTTTCTCATAACTTTCTCATAACGTTCTCATAACTTTCTCATAACTTTCTCATAACTTTCTCATTTCTCATAAAACTTTCTCATAAAACTTTCTCATAAAACTTTCTTATAACTTTCTCATAAAACGTTCTCATATCATAACTTTCTTATAACACTTTCTCATAACACTTTCTCATAACACTTTCTCATAACACTTTCTCATAACTTTCTCATAACTTTCTCATAACTTTCTCATAACTTTCTCATAACTTTCTCATTAAACTTTCTCATAACTTTCTCATAAAACTTTCTCATAACTTTCTCATAACTTTCTCATAACTTTCTCATAACTTTCTCATAACTTTCTCATAACTTTCTCATAACTTTCTCATAACTTTCTCATAACACTTTCTCATAACTTTCTTATAACACTTTCTCATAACACTTTCTCATAACACTTTCTCATAACTTTCTCATAACTTTCTCATAACTTTCTCATAACTTTCTCATAACTTTCTCATAACTTTCTCATAACTTTCTCATAACTTTCTCATAACTTTCTCATAACTTTCTCATAACTTTCTCATAAAAAACTTTCTCATAACTTTCTCATAACTTTCTCATAACACTTTCTCATAACTTTCTCATAACTTTCTCATAACTTTCTCATAACTTTCTCATAAAACTTTCTCATAACTTTCTCATAACTTTCTCATAACTTTCTCATAAAACTTTCTCATAACTTTCTCATAAAACTTTCTCATAACTTTCTCATAAAACTTTCTCATAACTTTCTCATAAAACTTTTTCATAACTTTCTCATAAAACTTCTCATCACTTTCTCATAACCTTTCTCATAAAACTTTCTCATAAAACTTTCTCATAAAACTTTCTCATAACTTTCTCATAACTTTCTCATAAACTTTCTCATAACTTTCTCATAACTTTCTCATAACTTTCTCATAACTTTCTCATAACTTTCTCATAAAACTTTCTCATAACTTTCTCATAAAACTTTCTCATAAAACTTTCTCATAAAACTTTCTCATAAAACTTTCTCATAACTTTCTCATAACTTTCTCATAACTTTCTCATAACTTTCTCATAAAAACTTTCTCATAAAACTTTCTCATAACAAAAACTTTCTCATAAAAATTTCTCATAAAACTTTCTCATAAAACTTTCTCATAAAACTTTCTCATAAAACTTTCTCATAAAACTTTCTCATAATACTTTATCATAAAACTTTTTCATAACTTTCTCATAAAACTTTCTCATAAAACTTTCTCATAACTTTATCATAAAACTTTCTCATAAAACTTTCTCATAACTTTCACATAACTTTCTCATAACTTCCTCACAATTTTAGTTCAACAAAATGCTAATAATCAACATAACTAATTACTGAAACAAAATAAAAAAACGATACACAAACAATAACACGTGCCTCCTGCGAAATAGAAAAACAGCTTGACGATCATGTTTGTCCGAACACATGTTCACAATCAAGCTCATTGTTCGATCAATATCCAACCGTTGATCACCCGGAATTTCCTCAGTATAACATTTCTTTGCAAGAACATCTAGAAACTAGAAACATAAAAAAACACATATAGACAAAGTAATCGAAAATTCTTTTGAAACTCTTGAAATACACATCAAAAAATGAATAAATAAATACAAACAAATGTCTGCAACCGACTTTGCGTCGGTTCTTTCCACAGAACCAAGTAGTTCCCACCCAGCTTGAGCATCTCCCACTGTTGTAGTCAAACAATGTTTCTTGTCAAACAGTTTCTGTATTTGATCCTGAAGATGTTCCAATTCAATACCTATATCATCACTGTTCCCACCAGACGTAGAGCTTGATGTTGATGTTGATGAACTCGAACTGCTGCTAGAACTACGGAGACTGCTGCCAGAACGTTGTAAACCGATTGAGTTCAAAAAATGGTCTTGTGTCAAGAGTACATTCTCCTCAGGTTTCCTGTTGATTGCATCAGACTCGACTATATTCATAATATCCCTGAATTTGCAGCTAGTATTGTTGTTTGCCTGTAGTGACTTCATCTTCGATGTGTCCCAATCAGATTGTGTTTTGACAACGATATCAATCAAACCAGTGTTTGAAATAGCTTCTGAAGCAACCTCCGCTGCACCACCACCAGCGAATTCGAAATGTGCGAAACATTTTTGTGGTACACCATTCGTAGGAATCAATCCCTTCTCTGTAATTTTCTCCGAAAAAACATGATTCCAGTGAAAAACCCGCTGCATATCAACAGAGAGTGTGGACGGATCACTTGCCATATGTTCTGTTTGATGAACAACTGGTTGTGTACTGCATTTCCTTGTCCTCTCAGTACGTTTGCTCCGTCCTGTTCGCTTCTTCACCATGTTGTTTTTGACCATGCGTTTGGCAAATATATTGTTCTGACGCCGACACCTCTGAATAGATGCCAGATTCAATGCATCAATTCCATCATCAGAAACATGTTCAGCACTAGGTTGTATAGTATCACAACGTCGATCAGCAGCCAATGCTGAAAGGTTCCAGTCAGTGGACGACGCTGGTTCCGCAAGACTATCCATGTGTTCTACGGACTTGCAAAAATCATGTCATAAAACATAATTTGCAATATTGATGAAGCGAAGCACAATATAATTGAACTTGTGTTGTTGAGGTATGAAAGCATATTTGTATCTTAAAAATATATATTGTTTTACATTGACCGTAGAGCCATGACAGCTTTCAGTTGACGAAACACAAAAGCATTGCAAGATGAATTGGTTTGTTGATGATTCTACACATGCTTGAACTTCCATGGGCGCAACACATAATATTGTTTGAAATCGCATCAGTCGCAAAGATTCGATTTCAGCAAAAAAACAATAGTCTCATCTCCCTAGTATTAAACATATCCTTTCAGAACTTCTGTTTTAGTAGATGATTTACATATATAAGAAAACATTCATGTATATATGTCTGATATTAGGGATATGTCATAAGTCTCTCAGCCACTACTGTTCTTCATATTTTGTGCACCCCCCAATGTGTATGTGAATTCACTCCGAGTGAAACAGAATCTCTGCCGCCGCATCGTGATACGTAAGTAGAAGAAGATCACGCACAGTTCGCCGCCGTGAAAACAAATCACCTTGTCCCCAAAATCTCTTGCCGTCCACGTCCAAGCCTTGATTCAGACCAAACCCATTGGTATACTGACAACATGTTGATATCTGAAATTCGATCGAAAAAAACATCGAAAACTTGCAGACATAGATATTTGTAACAATTAGGTAAGTGTTGAAAAACTAACAAATACATGTTGGAAACCAAGGTGCGGTTCAAAGTTTTTTCAGTCCGGTCGATTGCCAATGCATCTGGGTTTTGCAAAATGCAACGACAGAATACTGGCAGAGCTGTCGAAATCATAAACCCAGCCGTTTGACGGGAACGGTGATGTTGCCGCGCAATCACTGCTAAGTGCTCCATCGCGAGTTGAACTTTCAGGGTTTCGTGTTGTGGAAAAAAACAACCAATATACACGAATGCAACTGCAAAAAAAAACAAAAGTAAAAAGAAATTTGTTTTGAACACATATAATTTTTTTAATAACTATATAATTGAAATTGAAATGTATTTGTGTGTTTCGCCTTTTCGGTCTTCGTCATGGGTTGCTTCTGGTTCCTCACCACCATCACCATCACCTGGTAGTACCTCACCACCATCACCATCACCTGGTAGTACCTCACCACCATCACCATCACCTGGTTGTGCATCAAGATCATCGTTGTGATTGTTGTTTTCGTCATCAATCACATCTTCGACTAAAACTCCGGCGTCGGCTTTGTCACATCGCTCGATTTGTTCCATCAAAGACTGTGGAATAGCAACACCACTGGGACTGGCACCATGATTTCCAAGCTGATCAACTGAATACAAATTCACTGCAACAGGATGATCATCATGTTCTGTAAGTTCATGTTGTGCGTCCACATAATCTAGATGTTCTTCCACACAGTTGGGTGGATCACTGGGCAGCTGCATCATTTTCTTCTTTTTTATAGGCCTTGTGTTTGGTTCACCTGCAGACATCAAACAGTGACTGTCGCCAAATTACCAATAGCAGTAAAATCACATTCTTAAATATCTTTAACAACCCGGCGGGCCGGAAACCGTGCTCGTAAAAACAATGTTTGTCTAAGAAATCTAATGTTAGCCATAGCGAAACAGACATAGAGGAGAAGATCTTTGCTCTTTGAACACAACGAGTTGGTGATGAAGTACCAGGAACGTTGCCCCCCCACCCACCCTTTCATGTATACAGCGAAGCAACACTACCAGACATATGTGCAGCGTAGCAACATGTAGCGGAAGACGTACAAGGAACGCTAACATGCCCCCTGTAACCTACTTTTGGGGACGTATCTACACAATGCATTACCAAAGGCAAAGGAGCATATCAACATGACATGGGATTGTTTTAGCAAAGGACCTGGAAGGAATTTCTTGGTAATGAAATGGGAATGTCTAGGAATAGGGGTACCAAAACTGGGGGCCCCAAACATTTTCTTTTTAGCAAGAAAAAGGTGAGTTTGGGGCCCCCTATGTGACATGTTCATTCTACATGGATCTAAAAGTAGATGGCTCAACTCAAAAACCAAAATACCCATAAGATGGCACCGCGCGGTGAGAAAGAAAACAGCGCTATTTTAGCTGGAACATAAAACGAGTTCCGCTAATTGAAGAAACTTTTTGGGACATAGATGGCGCAACTCCCACTCATTCGCCAAAATCAGGTTGCAAATTGCCCACATAGATAGCGCAACTCCCAAATCATTACGATTGGAATTTTGTTGGGCCTATTTTGGGCCATGTTCGACAATCTGGGCAGCTTATGGTGGGCCAAACTGGGGGGCTCTTGGTCCGGTCAATTTTAAGTAGCAAGGAGTCCTTTATTTTACAGTGAAGCAACACTACCAGACATCTCTGCAGCGTAGCAACAAGTACAACGAACGTTAACCTGCACCCCCCTCACCCCACCCCGCCCCTTCATGACCTGCGAACACACGCTGGCAAAAACGTGCGTTTTTCGAGCACTGTTTTCGGTCCGCTGGCTAAACAACCAGAAAACCAAACAAAACTCATCGTTGTTGCTTAAACTTTATACTTTAAACTTTTAAAACATGTTCTAGTTTTCCAAAATCAGCTACCTGGACGCCGCTTGCCCTGGTTCGTCATGTCGATATCTTCCCGTGGATCTTTGCAAACCTCTCCTGTTGTATCTAGCATATATATATATATATACTGGCTGCTTCGTGGGTCGAGTTTCCCCAATGTGTTTTCCCGTGCCGCTGTATTTTTAATTCAACATATTTTGAATTCCATTAGAACCCAGAAAATGTGCTTATAGTAGACGGTAAATACAAACAAAACATAATTCAACAAAATCGATGTTACAATATGGTGATGGGAGCCTACGGCATAGCACAAGACCCAACCGGATCTCCTCGTATGATTTTTTGCATCTAATCGTAGAATGCAACCTTCTGACTCAATGGAACAAACCAAAGGTTGTCCTCAAATTGTTTTGTTGAAGAATTGGAAAACTCTTGAAGACAAGCAAACCCTAAACTTAGTTTGTGCCTTATTAACAAACAGATTTTATTTTGCTCTGATGTTTCCACCAATACAGCTAGAAGCTGTATGTAATTATTCGAATGATATTCCAAGAGGTAAAAGTGCAAAATCACTTTAAGACCCAAACGAGTTTCGTCAAGTGAATCTGGATGCAAAAACGCTGTTCCCAGTGTTCTGTAATATGGCTCTTGTTGGCAATGGGACATGAACCCAGCATGCTCATAGGTCAACATCTCGTCATGGTGATGAATCAAAAGCCTGTAGTATTCACCACATTGACAACGGTGAAGAGCGCGTTCTTGAACAGATGCAGCACGACCCTTATCAGCAAGCGTCCATCCGTCATTCATCAATCGCAACCGTTGCCCAAATGCTGTTGTGAAATTGGAAACCCGTGCTGGCATGCTGACCAATGTCTGTGCGGTAACAGCTGATGGCAAAAGTAAGCCATCTTTCGCAAGGCCCAAGTGATGCAACAAATCCTAGGTGGTTTGTTGATCTCTGCCATTGCCATGCGTATTTGTGAACTAGTCAAAAATGTGCGAATCCAACATTGGTTGTTGTTGTGCCTTCACCGCCCCGCGCCCCAAAAGTATTTAACTAAATAAACCAAAATTCTGATGCATGCCTCTTCAACGGTGATCTTGCCGCAATCAGATGTGAATGGTTGTCAACAGCCGCTTCACCCACTTCTCGAATTGCCTGAAGTACTTGTAAGTCGTACTGCATCTCCAAAGCTTCCATGGTTTGTTCGACACTATGTTCCGAAAACGTTTGCTTCGTGTCGACCTGACTGCATGATGAAACAAGTTTAATCAGCCCAAATCCCAATGGAACATTTGAACAAAACTGCAAACAAAAAACTCATTTACCATCCGCCATACTAAAAAAGCAACAAAATCTTATGTGTTGAGCTATTTTGCAAGTTGCCTTTGTGAAGCACACAAGCTTGAAAATCAGATCGTCATCGAAACAGTCTTCAATGCGAAACGGCTCAACCACAGCTGTTCCTCCGTCAAGTTGAAGTACAGATTCAGGAAGAACTTTTCGTGAACCAAATGATCTAATGGCAATGCAATCCCGCCAAGCCTGCGGATGACAAATTTGCATGTTGAAGTTGAAGTTTAACTTGGAAACTAACAAGAATTCTTCAATTTCAAATTTCAAATGTTTTTAAAAACAAAACTCCGATCTCTGAAACATAACTAATCTCCTGGAGGTGGATCCCCAAAACAATTCATCTTAGAAGTAGAAGACACACCGAATTAGTGCCAACACCCAAACATAGACTTGATGTTTCCGTTACTCATTACCTATTATCTACAATCTAATAATGCATGTAGTAGCAGTAGCAGTAGCAGTAACACCAGTAGCAGTAGCAGCAGTAGCAGCAGTAGCAGTAGCAGCAGTAGCAGTAGCAGCAGTAGCAGTAGCAGCAGCAGCAGTAGCAGGTAGCAGGTAGAAGGTGGCAGGTGGCAGGTGGCAGGTATCAGTAGCAGTAGCAGTAGCAGTAGTAGTAGTAGCAGCAGTAGTAGTAGCAGTAGTAGCAGTAGTAGCAGTAGTAGCAGTAGTTCATAGTAATACACACGAATCCAAACCCAAATCTAATATCTATTATATTTCACCCCTCAAACTTCGAACCAATACTACAAAAACGACTCATTGGCAGATGAAGGGCATCAGCTGTCATGTATGCCGATCTTTGAAGGTATTGCCGTTGTCCAGGTCCGAGCGCAAGAACTTGAAACACCGTCATTGTTCCATTCTCCAAATCATCTTCCCCAAAAGGCAAAGCATAGTAACCATACTCTTCCACCAACCCCAGCAAGTGATGAAATCTCAATGTGTATTCACCAGTACGTGGCACTGATGGAAATGCATCATCTCGCTGTTTCTTGAGATAGGCTCTGAATCTTTCAAAACAAGACTTTTGGGATTCCATGCAAGCGTGCAGATCTCTGTGAAATTGTTTGGAAATGATCTCGAGCAACTGCACTTTGTTCTGCCATGGAAGCGTGGTAAGCTCTCCAAGTTGATCCAGAAGTTGTGGAAAACATTCGTCAAACTTGTCACTCAGTAAATCTCTGTTGACTTGCCGCCTCATGTCAGCTGAAATAGCATGCACCGACGCTGCTCTGCCAGCACGAGCCCGAATACCAATGGCGAAATGTTTTGCCTCCAATGTTTTCAGAACTAGGAGCACCGACCCATAAGAGAGTAGTTCCTTTCGCAAAGCCAACCGCAAAGGGCCACCCTGTGAAAATACCAACAAATCACTTTCAAGTTTGCCACCAGGTGCGACAAACCTTGCTTCGATCAGTGTTGAAGGGGTTCTCTGTGTTGCCACATGCAAAAGTTGACGAGCTGCAGCTCTGCTACGCGCCAAAGCATCATCATCATTTACCTGAAACTTTTGGGTCCAATCAGAAAACAACAAAGATGATCAAAGATGCCCCTATCAAAAAAGACCAAGATGAAAAACAATGAAATCCATCCCACCAAAATAAAACTGCAAAATGCTGCAAAAAATATGCCCTAGCTGCACGCACCAAGCATTCGCCGATTCGGAGAATAGACCACGGCGCATCCTTCCAAAAACCAAATGATTGTTGCATGCGAAGTTGCACCGCCCCACGAGCATTGTTCCAATCTGTCAACAAGCAGGAAGCTGTTTCGGCGTCTTGTGCCTCCAATTTCCGGTGTGCTGCTGCTGCAAATTTTGTCAAAGACAATGCCTTCAACTTCCCGATCAACGCATCCATCTCACCACAAGCCAGTTCTATAGCCCTTCTGCCCTTGAGAATGCATTTGTGCTTGGGTGCACAGTTGCATGGGCAGGAATGTAGCCATGATGAAACTGAATGACCAAAGTCCACGATGGGCTGAATCATCATGCACATTGTCCAAAAAGCCAGTGATCGCTTTGAGTCGCTGGAAAGTATTGTCAAGAATCGTATGTCTTCCTGATCTAAGTCATGACTTTCCTCCAACATGTCAACCTTGAGCGCTCGGATAGCCTCTCGACGAGGAACAATCCAATCGAGAACTTCTTTCCTCATGCAAAGGAATACCCAACCCAACTACAAACTCAAACATTTTTCAGGAAAAAACCGCATTCATTCATTATATTGGTGATTGGAATAGACAATCACATCATCATTTGTCATTTGATGTGTTTTTTTTATGTGTTGATACATATACATACTAAGTTACTACTCAGTATTAGGCCAAACAAAATGCCAGCATGAGTCAAGCCCACTGCAAGGCCAAGCATAGTGCAAATACACTTAAATTCAGAAATAAAAAAAAACTCAAAATTTTGAATTAGAGCAAGCTGAGCTTCACATATTCCCAGCGATGCTCCAGCAGTGAAGGGCAACACCCACGGAACATGCTACCAAATGATGCCTTGACTGGTGCAGAGAACCTGTCGTTCCGATCAATGGCAGTGCACCTGAATCGATGCACCCGGCTCCAATTGCCGAAGAACTTGGAGATCGCATTTAACGTCGATGAGAATGTTGCCCAACCACGAAAAGCCTGCTTGATCTCCTCCATCGCGTGATGCATAGCCTGCACACCATACAGGACAGCAGCAAAAAACATGTTACACAACCACAACCCAGCAGCTATATAGTATTATATAGTTAAAAATTAAAAAACTAAAACACATTTAATAAACAAAAAAACGGTCTGATTTTGAGTTTGTGTTGTAGTTTTGGATATTTATTTTTTGTGTATTTGGTTTGACTCGCATAAAAGACATACCAGCTACCGTCTCTACTACCGACAGGCGTCCCCAACAAAAACATTGCTAATAAGCACAAACAGGATACATGATCACTGTCACTGAATGGAAGTGCTCGTGGGCACAGTCGCTGTGCAATATCAGCCTCAAATATTTGTTCCTGAACAGAAATATGCACAAGGTCAAGAGCCTGACCGCCCGATTGACCGGATACCAGCTGCCGTGATTGCTCATGGTGTGTGGACAAACATGCTGGAGCCGTGAAGATTTTGGATTCTGTGCCCATGTCGAACGTCAAGGAATACGACCGGAGCAATGTTGTTTCAACATCCATTGTGTCTGCAGACAATGCCAGATTAAGCCGAAAAACTTTGTTCTCTGTAGCCGATGCTCTCTCTCCCAGTAGCTGCAACGGCAATATGCGTCTGCGAATGCAAACGCCAAAATTCAGAAAACTTGTCTCGTCGGTGACTGATGTCAACGACACATAGTCACATTCGCATACAAAGTAATCTTTTCCAGCTTGTGGTGAAGAGTCTGCACGAATGTGGCAGCACCAATCCAGAGATGGGTTAAATAAATAGTACCTGCTGTACAGCATCGTTGCCAGATCAACAAGCAAACGTTGCCGATACACAGTGACAGCACTTGGCAACCGGAGCTCCTGATGCAACAAATGTTGAGCCAACTCTGGAGACAAAACCATGTGGAAGACAGAGGTCACAATGGTTTTGATCTGAGACAAATCTTTGATTTCATCTCCCAAGCGCACCATGTTGAGGACAGCTGTTGGCGAATACTCGAACCGATTGTTCTTTCCAAATCGTTTGAAGTCTGAATTTAAATTTTGAATTCTGAGTGCGTTGGCCAGTGATGAAAGGCCTGCAAGAGATTCCTGTGAATCTTCAATTGTCTTGCTGGAATCGGTGTCATTTCTCAAGGAACCGAAACCAAAGAAATTGTTATTGCCGACGGAACTGCATGGCAAGAGACACGCAGCATGAAGTTTTCTCAGCGACTCACTGACTGCTGTGAAATTCCCACCAGCTTTGTCGATGACGTAATCTGGTGGATCTGGAATTCTTTGCCATGGGACCTGCTGTCCTTCCAATGAAACCCGGCAGTGTTGATCATCAAAACGGTGCCCACAATCAGCCTCGAGTTGAGACAATGACATCTGCAATGCTTGAATATGGAACGCATTTTGAAATGTCAGCTGATTTTCACGAACGGCTTTCCGAATTTTCTGTGCATCTGCTGGTGGCAAAAGCAGTAGTTGCCTGCGACCACGGGCTTCTACGTCACTGGAAATTGCAGGAATCAGTTTCCATCTTGAAATTTCCTTGGATTGTTTTGTTGCCAAACCAATACATCAAATATGTCTATGTTGAAAACTTGTTGAACAGGTGAATTGCAGAAAAATGAACACTAGTCAGTAGAAACTAAAACATGAATGCAGCGAACTGTTCAAACTTTGAACGGAAAACTTGAAAACCCAAGGCTCTTGAAAGGGTGTCTGATCACACCTGATCAAACTCAATGCGACATACACAAAATCGTTAGGTTTCCTTGATGTACGGGACGGGCGTTGTCCATCCAAGATGACTTCTGACTTTGTCAGAACCCAAGTCCTTGTTTTCCGACCGCAAAGTACACGCATTTAAAGCTAACCGCATTCCCTGAACATATATACATAATTATATTATATTATATAAACTTAAATGCAATTGCTGGTAGTTGAACGGTAGTTGGTTGAACTTTGAGCCCGTTAGTATCCAAACACCCAAAATACTGAGGTACCAGCTGAATGCTATTCTTGTGTTGACATCAATTTGTGAACACAAAAATCTCGTATTCAATTTATTCAGTTAGTTTATTTCTCTTTATTTCACATTAAGAACTTTGGGAAAAACGAAGATCGAAACCTGACAACGGACAAGTAACATCTCTGGAAGAAGATACCGTTTTCTGCATCCGTGCACCAGTGCAGAGCTTTCTGCATCCGCAATCGGCAAGGGGCCAGTAAACATGGCTCCAGCGTCCAGCGCCAAGCTGGCTTTCGAATCTGGCAAAAACAATCTCTCAAAATTATGATAAATAGTTTTCTTTGTTCTAAAGGTTGCTGAACATTGTTGAAGGCCAACCGGCCAATCCATTTCAACTTCATTTGATTGAAAACCGTCAGAAACCTTGAAAACAGATTCGTTCAGTGTTGGGTTGATTGTGGTAGTTGCATGTTTGGCGCCCCTCCAGCGAGAACGAGCAATGTTACAACGCACCCACTGAGAAACCCTTGCCAAGGTATCCAATATATATCAAACAATGGATGGTTTTGCGGAAAAACGTGTGATCTGGAAAAACTTTATGATCCTTTACACATGTATTGTTTTCTACTGCACCTCAAATTGAATATTTGGCTCATGGCGTCATGGTATCAAATTACAACCAGTGTTTGCTATTGCTGGTTACCGTATTTAGAAACCGCCCTGCCCACCATCTATTGGATTGATAACTATTCAATTACTGCAAGATTGGAAGATTGGGTGGTATCCTATCAATGGTTGGTTTCAAATTGTATTGATTGTGGATATAACGGACATAACGTATATTATAAACAAACATAAAATTAATAGGCTGTAAATGTCCACAAACGCTAAAGTTCGTACTACAACTAAATTTATTTTGCTTTGTGTGAACTATGATTATATGGTAGTGCCCCATCAGAATAGATAAATTTTATGCAACCTGAATTTATATATATATATTGTATTATACCGTTTTTTCCTTGTTTGCAACATGGTTAAGAATTTCGACGGTTGACGTTGATGCCTTATGCCGTATAACCTTGCGACCCTTTAACATAGCACCCAAATCGTTCACACGAAAATCCTTAATTCAAACCAGCTAGATTGGCCATCAAATTGGGGTGGAACCTTCGGTGTCATTTTGATGCCCATCCGGTTTTCGGAATGACTGGTGGCGGCATATGCTTCCGGCTCTTCATAAGAGACAATCTGGAGTTGTTCTTCATCTGAATCCATGTTATGGATTAAGACCATGGCAGCTACTCAAACTTGACCTACAGGTTGCCTCCGCAAGTCCGATATACGGAAGGTATGCAGAGAACGGCAGTTCGGCACACGGATCTAGACTTGGCGAAGGCACAGGCTCCGCTACCACTTTGAGGTAGCTATCCCCGTTTTGGGGGAGCCCTGGAACTATGTTACAACACCTGAGTCAGCGAGAGCGACAGCACTTGTTTTCAGCTAAGCGGTTTGCTGCTAATCTTGAGCCATGCGGAGTGCGCATGAAAGATATGAATTAAGTGTACATGTCAACATGCATGAAAGCATTGTGTAGACACGTAAACCAAAATAAATCACAAGGGGAGGGGAGGGGAGGGGAGGGAGGGGAGGGGAGGGGGGAGGGGAGGGGAGGGGAGGGGAGGGAGGGGAGGGGAGGGGAGGGGGGAGAGGGAGAGAGAGGGAGAGAGGGAGAGAGGGAGAGGGAGGGAGGGGAGGGGAGGGGAGGGAGAGAGAGAGAGAGAGGGAGAAATGTGATGTGAGCAACAAAGGTGCACAGGAGGCTCGGTACCATGATGCTGCGAATCACATGTGTTATCTCATTTTACTATATGGTAATTCCTACACACATTGCCGAAAAAGCTCGGCACCATCATTCCGTGGATGTGAAGAAACGCGACGCTTTTATACAGAGACGCTTTTACACACAGAAGCTTTTACACACAGACGCTTTTACACACAGCAGCTTTTACACACAGACACTTTTACACACAGACGCTTTTACACGCACAGAAACTTTTACACACAGACGCTTTTACACACGGACACTTTTACACACAGGAGCTTTTACACACAGACACTTTTACACACAGACATTTTTACACACAGACCCTTTTACACACAGACACATTTACACGCAGAAGCTTTTACACCAAGACGCTTTTCCACACAGAAGCTTTTACTCACAGACTCTTGTACACACAGACGCTCTTACAGACAAAACCCGTTACACACAGGCGCTTTTACAGGCCGACGCTTTTACAACACATACCAACACGAAATGATGCTTTGAAATCGCAGTGAAACGTCGTGGCTCAGAAGTGCCAACCTTAGTGCATAGCACAGCGCTGGACACATTCCAGTAATTTGATTTACTCCAAGACCAAAAAACATCCATCAAAAACCCAGGCCGGTACCAAACTGGCGCAAGAGCCACCTCGGAAATTTCAGATTGCACAATCATGCATATAGTTGTTCACTCGTACCAAGATGAGATCGTCTGTCATCGAGTTAGATCACACAAAAACATGTAGATCAACACTTTTCAACGGTACAGACAGACAGCAGTTGGCTACTGATTTTGCAGGTTCGCCACGAACAGTTTCTCCAGACGAACAGTGGTGCAAATTAATTTCCGTCCGCCGCACTCAGTTCCATGTGCCACTCGGTACGCAAACCTTCCAGCTTCCACAAAGCCTCCAAGACATAGGGGCGATTGTGCCAAGGGCGCAAGGAATGTTTTTTCTCAAGCAGCAACTGGACGGCATCCTCTGCAGAGTAGCCAAGCACACAAAGCCCCAGCGCTTCGATTGATGCCTCCAAAGCAATGGAAAAGCACGTGCATGGATTCGCCCCTGGTCACTGCCAGCATGGATTGTTTCCAGAGTTGGCCACAAACAATTTTCCACTGTTCCAAACAAGAAGCTACCAAGTCAAGGATTCGTTCCTCCCAACGGTGCGGCGGCTTCAATGTCGTGTCATCCAAGTGACACTTGATGTGAAAGACCTTTTCTTGCTGGAAATACCGCGCCCAATCCTTCGGGGCGCCTCGAATCTCCATTTCATTTGCGCACATGGTCACCACCACGGTGACCTTCACCGACAGAGTCTTGAAAATGTCTTCCAAACTACACGCCGCTTTGATGCTTCCAAGCAACACCGACGCTCGATCCGTAGGTTTGCAGATCACGGCAGCGTCCAACGGCCACTGTTCTATGGCATTGAAATTGTAAGGGTGCTGACAGGTAATGCGGTCCAGGTCATTCCAACATTCTTTGTCGGCGTAAGCCCTCCTGATATCTTCTTCTCGCGCCGCTCTCCACTCGCGAGCGCTGGTGGTCATGGCGGCAACTGTGATCTAACAGACAGTCCCTACAGAAATACAAAGTTGGAAGTATGAAACTATGCGAAAGGCTGTTTTCATACAAATCTGAGCCATGCGAACGACAACAATGCAAGCGCAATGCAAGGACAAAATTACCTCCCGTGGCAACGAAGTACAGGTGCACAACTGCAAGTCATTGTTTCGATCTACAGGTACAGCACGCAACGATGCCTTCAACCACAGGCGCGCTAAGGTCCAGCTGCTTACCAGGTTTAATGACCACGATTACCCTCTGCATTACTTACTTCCAAGTGGGACACTGAGTTGCAAGCCGAAACTCGGTGCCATGATGCTGTAGAACCACTGCCATTCCCAGCGCTCCTCCACGGCATGCCTGACAAAACCTGCCATACAGACACCAAATAGCTCCTGCAATATTGATACACGAGTCTGTTCTGATTTTGTATACGAATATCAAGACACATTACCAAAAAAAACAGCTCCACACCATGATGTCGAGGATCTCACATGTTTACTCATTTTCATATGGAAATTCTCACAGAAATTACCAAATAAGCTCGGTACCATGATGCCGTGGATGACCTTAGTTGCACGACTTTACAGTGAAAATGTAAACAAAAGATAACAAAAGTGCACAAACAAATGAATATGATGGCATGGATGACACCTTTTTCACTACATTTCGCTCGATGCACGGACAGTCCCTGCAGGATCGAGCACGTCAAAATTCAGTGTTTAAAAGATCTTTCTTCATTGGTTCGCACTTCCCGTTGGATGGACAGCAACTCGGGATCCTTGGCCCAACGCGCATCCGACACCACAGATTGAAAGGTCGGGCTTGCACGAAGCCAGCGGCTCCACTGTCTATTATCCACTCTGCATACCTTGTACCACGCGCAAAGTGAGACCCAAGCCAGAATCATCTGGAAACAATGCAAGTCCAGTCGAGCCAACGCTGGAGCTGCCAACTTCGCGTCAAGCTTGGGAAGCCAGAATTCAGCCAGCATTTGTTTACCAACACTGGAAGGGCGAGCGACAAGAGAGACCACAGAATTCTCATCCGCGAGCTCACGAAGGATAGTCAAACCCTCACGAGCCGCGAATCGGCGATGACCTTCCGCTGCGATGCAAATGCTTCTTTTGCCACAACGTCCTCCGTAATGTGTTTCCATGCGACCAACCAAGTCGCCCAGTAAATCTCCCACAGTCATCCACTGCAGTAAATGCTCTTGGTATAAGAGATCGACGCTGGCATCTCGTGGGTCCATGTTGAATAGAAAAAACACTCAAGAAGGGCACTCAGCTGCTGGAGAGGCCAGATGTTCAAACGAAAACAAATCTCCACCGACATGGGCTCTGTCTCTGCCAAGTTCGGCGACACGTGTTCATGGACAGCTGACAGTATTGAACCGCGTTTTCTTCGATGGAGATAGATGTCATCCAGAGGACGACGCAAGGCGCCAGGTTCCATGTCAGCAGCTAACCCCGCCGACGTCAAAGCAATTAAAACTGCAGTCCACACGAAGTAATTTCACTATGAAAATTCCTACATAAATTGTTTAAAGACTCGGTGCCATGATGCTGTAGATCACATATGTTACAATACTTTACAAATACAGACTGAAAGGTCGGAACATGCATTTCAGATAGAGATGCATCACCGCATTTTTTCCATGCTTACCAACTGCATTACTTATTTCCAAGTGTGACACTGCATTGCAAGACGAACACTTCACAGATGTAACTGGAACACTCCCGTCAAAGGAACTTGCCCGTGTCAGACACTGTCAGCGCACTCTTACATTTTTCGAAGCACCGTGCAGGCAGGAATACATGTCAGTTCCCTTCTGCAGAACGTGCAAGCCGCCGCATAGCATGCGAATTTGTATGAGAATCATGTCGCTCGATGCACGGACAGTCCTTGCAGCATCGAGAACGACAGGCCTTAATTGTTCGAGAAGTGCAAAGCGTGTAAGTACACGGGCAGTTGCTCCAGATTCAAATCCATTACGCCATCAAAATCTGGCGCGCCATCAGATTCAGCAAGCTCCAGCTCACACCCCGCGGAAATACATGGCACTGCATCAGTGCCAGCAAGGCTGTCGTCAACATCTGTGTCAGGATCAACATCTGGGGCCATGAGTCGAAGAGTCTCACGCGCCTTCTGTATTGCTGTCTCCCATTTTCTCTTGGATGTGCATGCAGTGGGATCTGGTAAAGTTTCCGCCAGCACATTCTCACCCAGGCAGCGGTACTTGAGCGAAAGGTTCATAAGCACCTTGCGCCGCTTGATGGACCTGAGCACTAGACCTGCTGGCCCGTAATCTTTCCGACCAATTCTTTCATGCCCATGCCGAGGCTGGCAGCCACCTGCTTTGGGGGGCATTTCCTCGGCCTCAGCGGCCTTGCCCTCTGCCAGCTCCATCTTGCACGGAAAGACAGGGAACGAGGGACAGGGGCAATGACAAAAAGCAAAAAGTGCTGACATTTAAGCCGGAAATGCAACACCCATGGAAAAATCAATGGCAAACCCATGCGTGAATGGCAAGAAAAGCTCCGTACCATGATGTCGTAGATCACACTTGTTCTCTCATTTTGTGATGGAAATTCCTTCTTAATCGCCAATAAAGCTCGGTACCATGATGCTGTACATGACACATTGTTATTTCACTGATTTATGAACATTTCTACAAAAGTGGTGCCATGATGCTGTGGAATGCCATGATGCTGTGGACGACGTTGTGCCGCAGGGTTCTGTACACTGCCGCTGGCGGCCCCAATTTTGGGTCCAGAATCTGGCCCCTGTTTTGGGGCCACAAAACACAAACAGGAGTTAGCCAATACGGGAGGCAAGTGTGCTACTGCCGACGCAAGCTGACAGCAGCACATATCCGTGATACTCCGAGGGTACATGCCTGAGACGCTTGCTTTACCACTTATTTGAGGCTCCGGTTTTGGGGCCTTGGGCCCACCTAGGCTTTGAGAAAAAGCGCCTCCAAAGCCTTAATACAAGGCCTACCAAGGCATGAGGTACGAACAATGGCTTGGACGTGAAACTACTAAGCATATCGCGAAAAACTATAAAAGCACGAGTTGCTAATCACAATGGCTTGGACGCAAAACTATTAAGGAGTTCATGAAAAACTATTAAAGCACGAGTTGCAAATCACAATGGCTTGGACGCAAAACTACTAAGGAGTTCATGAAGAACTACTAAGGCGTGAATTATTGCAAATCACAATGGCTCGGACGCAAAACTACTAAGAATGTTGCTCAAAATTCAAGAAAAGAAGAAGATAATATTTCTTTAATTCTTTGGAGCATTTTCTTAGTGACTTAGTAGTTTTGCGGCTGAGCCAATACGAATTGCGAAATCGTCCTCAGTAGCTTTTGAATGCATTCTTAGTAGCTTTGCGGCCAAGCCAATATGAAATGCGAGACCGTGCTTAGTAGCTTTTGAGCACATGTTTAGTAGTTTTGCGGCCAAGCCAATGCGAATTGCTAATTTAACGCTGCTTCTGCGTGATGTATGTGGATGCGCGCGCGCAAACATGGCCGCCCTCCCCAGGAATCAACGTTGCCACTCACAAAAGCCAGTCTTGCTGCCTTTCGTGGTGTAGCTGCTTTGCAGCGTGCGGAAGTAAGCCAACTTTGATGTCTGGGGCTGGGGGTGCCGGGGGTTGCGCCGCAGGGTTCTGTACACTGCCGCTGGCGGTACGCATGTCTTTGCATTGCTTGTGGCACTCATGCTTGCTGCAGAACAGCACGGGCATCCCTACACCTTTTGAAACGTTCTTTTTTGGCTTGCGCTGCGACGCGGGCCATTTTTGGGGCTGTGGGCCTGCATGCTTTTTGCCTTCCTTCACTGCGTACCCTGCATGTGAAACCAGCATCCTGGCACCAAGCGCGAGAAAACATGAATGGAAGATGCAACCTGTCGCAGCCCAACACACTCTTTGCAGAAGGCAAAACGGGCCCAAAATTGATAAGCTGGGCTACTAATTTGAGTATTGTGGCCACATTTTGGGGTCCAGAATCTGGCCCCTGTTTTGGGGCCACAAAACACAAACAGGAGCTAGCCAATACGGGAGGCAAGTGCACTACTGCCGACGCAAGCTGACAGCAGCACATATCCGTGATACTGTGAAACCAGCATCCTGGCACCAAGCGCAAGAAAACATGAATGATGCAACCTGTCGCAGCGCAACGCACTCTTTGCAGAAGGCAAAACGGGCCCAAAATTGGGGCCACAAATTTGGAAGCTGGGCTACTAATTTTAGTATTGTGGCCCCATTTTTGGGTCCAGAATCTGGCCCCTTTGCAATACAAGCATACCTTTGGGTGATGCATAGCGCAGCTTTTGCGCTACCCGCTAACCTTCTTCTTTGGTGCAGGGCTATTTGTTCGCTTTGGATCCTTTGTGGGAGCAGCTGCATTTTCATGCTTATAAAAACACTTGCCACCACACGACGACGACATTTGTCCTGTTGGAAGTAAGTGCACGGGGTTTTGGCCGTTCCTTCCTTGACATCTTTGAAGGGGACTTACTCTTGCCCTTCCCCGTCTTTTTGGGGGTACCAGATCTTGACTCGGTGTCTTTGACATGCTTATAAGGACTGTCTTTTCCTTTTTCACATTTTCCGTCCCTAAACTTGTAGCAAATCTTGTGACCTTTGGCACTCTGGCTGCGACCACGTGAACGTCCTCGATCACCTTTGCCGCGATCTTTGCCCCCCTGAGCGGGTGCAGCGGGCTAGGGCTCTTCAGATTGTTTGTTCTTTTCCAAGATTCGGTTCCTGCTTGATCAGAGTCTTTCTCTATCCAATAGATCACAAATGTTTGGAAGCAAATAGGCATAGCACTTTGGCTCTGATTTTTCAGGAGCTCTGTCAAATGCTGCAATGTCATATTTCATGAGTTGGCATTTCCTGATTTGTCTGAGTAGGAAATCTCTAAGAACCAAATCATCGGGTGCAGCTTCCATACCAGCAATGGTGGCATCCCAACGGTTAAGAAACCCTCTAAGATCCTCCACTGACTCTCCCGTTCTGACAACTCCCAATAAGTCCTCAGACGTCCTGAAATAATCTTCAAACATCAAAAGGACTCTCCTACCTCTGACTTGGATCCCATTCTTTGACTTTCCATCTTTGAAATTGTGAATTTTGGTTGCTAGATCACCTTTGGCTGAGCCAGTTAACGCTGCCGACAATTTTGTGTCGAGAGTGATGAATTTGCCCGGATCTTGCAGCTTCTCTTCCAACTTCTCCCGCGAGGTCTTGTTGTCGAAGACTTCATTGAGCCAAATCCTAGCCTCGTTGGGCTTGTCTGAACACGACTTCACCTCGTCCCTGACATGGTTACGCGAATGGCGGTAAGCCTCAGGGGTAGGCATGTCGTTAAACTTGATGGTCTCTCCCTCTTTCGTGCGGGGCTTTTCACCATCTGCGTCCTTTGATGTCAATCTAGTGATGAGATCCAACAGCTGTTGTCCAGAAAGAACAGCACCTATGTCTGCAGTCTTAAGTTTGTCGGGTTCGCTTGCTGCAATGGTAGGGCTACGCACACTAGGTTCTTGATTCACATTTTCACGTGGCGGTCTCTGCACTGGCAATGGTGGAAGTTGTGGAGAAGCATCTGATTCTGCTGGGGTAGTAGTGAACAAACTATGCAACTTCTCCCTTGCATCAGCAGCTAGATTGCTCATTGCTGTGCTTGGCATGGGTGTTGTGTTGCTCCAGCCTTCGCACTTGCAGAACCTTTTGGCGTTGCAAACATCTACAACTGGATCTCGCCTGGACCTTCATCAAGTTCCTCGATGTTAAGGTTCGGGGTGTTCTGCTTGTTCAACCTTTCCATGAGTTCATCTACCCATTCCTGGAGTTGAAAGTTGAGTTCAGCGGCTTGTTCTTCTTGCCTGTTGCACTCCTCCCTCATCTCCTTGATCACTGCCTGTTCCTCATAATTGAATTCCTCCATTCCTTTTCTTGCATACTCAACCGTTTCATCTACGATCTTTTTGCAATCAGCCTCTAGGTTTCTTGAGTTCAGAATGCCTGCTTTCGTATTGACTGGTCACATGAGAAACCTTTTGGTTTGCCCTTTGCTCAGCTTCCAGTGCTACAGAATTTGCGGCGTTCTTCAGTCTAGCGTTTGCTTCACCGCGTTCTTTCCTCAAGTTCAAAATCTCCTGTTCAGCTACAGTGCGAGACATCATAAATCCGGTGAGTTCCGATACCATCTGTTCATGTCGGCTGTCAGCTTCTGCACGTGGCTGGGCGAGTTCATGGAAACATGTCTGCTCAACATACCACAATTTTCGTAATCTTGTTGCAGATGCTGTACCACTTGATTCATGATTTGGGTGTGCATTTCCTGAGCTTCACTTCTAAACAAATCAATGTTTGCCTCCAAACTGGAAAGACGCCTGAACTGGTTGTTGGAAGATTCCTTCATCTACAGTCATGGGCGTGGGATTTACTCCAGCCGGGTTTGTGGCCAGAGCTCCAGTTGTGGTAACTATCGAACTCGTTGCTGGGACAATTGCACCTCCCGTTCCAGAAACATCACCAGTTGGTCTCTCCATGGCTTTAGAGACGGCTGATAACCTGTATTTTCAGGTTTCAGCAAGGGTTATCAAGTTATAGCCAAATAGACTGATAAACCTGAAAGTGGAAACTAAAATGTCTAAAATCCGTTACGCTAGCGGCTGCAAGCTTCTTTTTGCTCGAGCCGCAATGCTATTAGTCAGCACTATAGTACAGGGTGTTTTATGGGCATGTGCAAATATATATTGTAGGCCCGGGGAGGCATTCTTTAGAGGTCCGCGAGCCCGAGGCTGTCGGCATGCTAAGTTTCAGTCCGCCCGTATATCCAAGGTGCTAGCCGCCAGGTATATTCTGTCACTTGCTTGTCATTTGCTTTCCCTCGTGTTGGTCTAACAGATTCTAACAGTCTAACATCAGCAACCACTGTTGCATCCAAGATTCGCCTGAAAGAGTGGCTTGAACGTTGTCACAAGAAACATCACCGGTGCAAAAGAAGCTGCCGACATTCTCGAACGTTGGACTTTTGCAGGTAGGTTGATTCTGACCCACTTCCCGCGCACAGCAAACATCATTGACGCGCCCCGTGGCGACGTCAGGATCTGCCAATTTGTAGGTCCCGGCTTGTGAACTGGGGCCGACTGCATTGTCCCCAGTGACGCACATGGACCCGATATTTTCCACATTGAAATTCTTCTGACAGGAATCTTGTCCACTGCACTCCAAGGGGCTAGGTGTGTTCATCTTGAAGAAGTTGGTATTTGATGCAGCTTGCTTTTGACAAGAATTTTTGCCGCCGCACTGCAAAGTGCCTTGTGTGTCAGGGAAATCTCCAATTGGCTGGGGGTTGATATCGGGTGAACACCTGCATGCGTTCATGGCATTACAATCGCCAGTGTTGATCTCGGCAACGCATGCAGGAAGCGTCGTCGTGGTAGTGCTGGCGACCTAGTTGATGGCGCTGCTGATCAAATCACAGTTGGAATCAACATGTTACCAGGCTCTGCGCCCAACTTAATTCTCCCATTTCCGCATGTTCCTGGGGCATTCACTCGCCAATGTAGTTCATAATAATCACATTGCCAAACTGATGTTCTCCAAAAGTTTTTTTTACATGAAATTGAAATGATCGCCATTGATTTTCTTGATTCCTTGCCAAGGAACTTGGAAATGTAGCAACGCAGTTGTGTCATTGCCAAGCCTGACAGCGAAGTCAAACAGACATCCTTAAACAAATTAAGTTCTTAAGCTGCACGTGAGGGATATGTCCAGATTCATGCGGATTTCAGACAACAATGAGGATAGATGCCGCATGATGCTGCGATAGCTGCGATGGGCTGCCTTGCCTCGCATTTCCAGGGTCGCCAGGGTTGTTCGAGCAAGTCACACTGGAGCACGTCTCCTGGAGATGCAAAGCACGTCTCAATTCGGCTGCGTGGATGAACATGACAACCAAACCTGACCCAAGTTTTCTACGTCTTCTAAGTCTCCGCGCCGACGTCTCCAGATCTTTGTTTCACCTATATTTTGGGGTGGGAAACGTATGGAAACGGTATTAGCAATCCAGTGTACCAAGGAGCATTTGACTGTTCTAATCCAAACAGTTTGGACATGGACTTTGCGAAACCAAAACTCGTGTCAGCAAGGAAACCCACGACCTGCGAAATCACAAACAGAGGCATCAACAGCAATTGTGCCATCCACGCCCTCGACATATTGTCAAAATTTGCCGAAGCAATCGTTCGTGGAACAATTTGTTTGTCTAGTGAGCCCAGGCTGACAAAAACACTGAGGGAATGTTTCTGCGGTGAAATCAGGCAAACAAAGCAAACAACAGAAATATAAAGAAATCAAAGACCTTGATCTGTGTTGTTCTCATTTGTTTCGCTTCTTTGCGTGCACGTACCAATCAGTGTCATGTTTCAATGTCTCAGAAGTTGTATTCTTCTGAAGATCAGCATGACGCTGGCACAACCAAACCTTTTTCTTTCGGAAGGATGCAATGGTGGCGCAGGAACTGGCACAGCTCACAAGCACTGAGACGTTTCTTTGACGTGTTAGGGCCTGCGGCCCTGCCTACGCCTGGTCAGAGCAATTTGCAGTTTGAACGGTTTGCAAACAGATGCGGCTGCAATTGGAGTCCGATCTGCACCGGATGACACACACATGTCTGGGTAAGTGCTCAAGCAGAACCAAATAGATTAATAGTATGTCATGTACAAAATGCAGGAGATTTGGTACTCCAGGACGAGCACCTACTCATAGTCCAAGGGCTGTGGTCCACGGGTCGGGACCCTACGCTGCCATCAGATCTGCTCGCAGTTCAGCATCTAGTTCTCCACCGCCATGGCACACGTCGAAGATGCAGTCCGCAAAAACCTCAAGTGCCCAGGAACCCAGGTTTCGAATTCAGAGATCCAAAAAAGCATTTGTCGAATTCCTTTAAGCATCCAAGAAAAAATGGCTATTCAAAAGGCCCAAATCCAATCATCCAACATCATCCAAAATCCAAAACTTCACACTTTGCAATCTTTGAAAGTTATCCGACTTGAACACCGAACTTCGTCCGCCCTGCCTCGGATTCCTTGCTCGCTTCATTTGGCAAATGCTTGGCACAAATCTGTCGGGCCTCTTGCTCGCCTTCATCACCGCACTCGTTCGGCCTTTCAACCTGGGCACCAAGATGCTGCAGTGGGCCGGCACGCTGAAGCTCACCACGAAGACCTGGAAAGGTACCAATGATAGCCCCTGGGGTCACAGAAAAATATAGTAGCGGAGATAGTTAGTTATGGATGTTCATCCCCCCTCAATATCTTGTGTTTCTAGCTCTTGATCCATAGCTACTTGGGAAAATCGAAAAAAACGGGTTCTGGTAAAGCTAATTGTTACCAAAACCTCTTGCCTTTCTACCAAGCATACTGGCCATTCACCCAATTGTGTGGCAGATTGGCAAATGTGTGCAGAAACAAAATGTTTAAATCTGTGTTTCCCAAGTCCTTCGATATTGACTCATAGCCATTTTCTGTTCATGCTGTCAGAATGACAACCTGTTGGGCGCTGTTGGGACATAAACAGCCACTCATGGACTTCCCACGACCAACGGCCCTGGCCAGCATCGTTCGGCTGAACTCCAGCACCGGAACATGTGAAAACACCTTTTACTCTTGATTTAGCTGGACCTGGTGAACACTTGACATTTTGACTTTGCACTGTACGTACATGGATGGATGGATGCATGGCATGGCATGGCATGGCATGGCATGGCATGGCATGGCATGGTGCAAAATTATCTATATATACATACACAACACACATTATTTGATATTGAGGTGATCCCACCCCTATCCCCAAGATCCACCTTCTCCACCAGCGTGCTGGGTGGCGCTGCTCCGCGCCTCCGAGTTTGTACTTCGCTGGCGCCCATCTTCAGGCGATCAAAGGCGGGCCTGGGGCCATGGTGCTTGGTTTAATAGATATATAAATAGATAGTGTACATATATACATATATACTTATATACATATATACATATATACATATATACATGTATACATATATACATATATACATGTATACATATATACATATATACATATATACATATATACATATATATACATATATACATATATACATGTATACATATATACATATATACATATATACATATATACATATATACATGTATACATGTATACATATATACATATATACATATATACATATATACATGTATACATATATACATATATACATATATACATATATACATATATACATGTATACATATATGCATGTATACATATATACATATATACTGCAACTTTCACCACCTGGCTGTCAGGTTGTTCGTCCGGTTGTTCGTCCGCCGTCAATGCTCAGGAAAGGGCCCCTTTTTCGTGTGGCTTCACCTAAGCCATGGAATCGTGAGATCGGAAGCGATCTTGGAAAACATCAGTGCTGCTGAGCAGTTTGCGCGATTGGTTGAAACTTGTGGCATAGCTTTTTCTTTTGTGAAAGCAACTGCATTGTCGATTGAGCCCCCGCTCACTGCCATTCTCCAGCTGCATTGGCAGCGGAGCGACGGTGCTCCAGGGCCTACTTTTTGCTGCCTGGTGAGATTCCTTTAAGAGCTGTCTCTCTGGGTGAACATACTTTTTTTTGCATTACTACTTCATTGCCGAAGCCTACGGCATCACAACAACCTTGCTGAGGTCTTTGGCAATTGCTTTTGCATTTTCTTCAGTGAACTAAGGAGTTCACACCTTTTCTCCTTCCTGAAGTATGACGGAACGTGACTCAGCTGGCAGAATTCCAACTTGGGATGGTCAGGCGAAGGGATGGCGTAGATATACAAAAGAAGTGGCTTGGTATGTGTCCTCAACTCCAGTGAATAAAAGACGATATGTAGTCTCCAAGCTGATTAGCCAACTGCAAGGAACTGCACGTCTTTTAGCCATGTCATGGAATAGGTCTGAGTTTGCTAGCAACGGTGGAACTTTGGTTCTTCTTCGCAAGCTTGCTGCCTCTCCACTTGTGCGGCAGACTTTACCCAACACTGCAGCGATCTTGCAGCAGTACCTGAGCTTCAAACGACGTCCAGGTGAAAGCATGGCGAACTTCCTGGTCCGCGAGACTTTGGGCTATGAGGAGTTTGCGGAAGCTCGCCAGCGTTTGTGGGAGGAGCGCAATGGCGTTGATCCCTCTGAGATGAACTTTGGACTTCCTCTGGAAGAAGAAGATGCATGGGAGACTTGGTGGTATGATGATAGCTATGACAACACAGCTGCATCAACAACTACTGCTGATGATACCGCTGATCCTCCAGTTCATATGGGACAACCTCCTGCTGAAGGCGAACGTTCTGAAGATCAACAACCTTCTGGAGTTCAAGAAGAAGTTCGGGCTAGCATGGGTTCTTCACCAAGTCATGGACGAGGTGGACCTCCTTCTGTTCATTCAGCTGCCATTCAAGCACCTTCAACTGCAGGTGTGAGTGAGCTTTCTCCAACTGACTCATTCATCATGGGTGTGCTGCGTGGATGGCGCTTACTTCAAGCTGCATGTTTGAATGCTGAGGAAACCCGTGACATCCTCTCCACGACTCAAAACAGGCTTGAGTTTGAAGCCATCAGCACGGCCCTACAGACCGTGTGTGACGAACAGTTGCTTGGCCAGAGATATCATCCTTCTTCGGCATCCTCCAACTATGGACATGTGTACATGCAACAGTCTTGGGACGATGATACGTGGCCCTCTGACTCTTGGGACACTTCGTCTCATGATGCTGACTGGTGGAGCGATGCACAATGGCATGAAGAATGGTATGATGATTGGCCATGGGAAGAAGAACATGCAAGCTCTGAGCCTCCAACTTTGGCGCCTGTCGAAGAAGAAGATGACCAGTTGAAAGAAGCACATCAAGCTGAGCAAGCTGCGGAACAACTAGCGATGGAAGCCAAGCGCACATGGGTGGAAGCTCAATGCACCACTCAGCAGATGCGCAAAGACCGTGGTTTTGGACAACATGGTCCTCCTTCTACCAGATGTTTCAGCTGCGGTGGCAACCATTTTGCCCGCGATTGCCCAGACAAGCGTGTACTCTCTTACTCTGGCAAAGGTGGCAAGAACAACCACATGATGTCCTATGACGACCACCAGCTCTACTACACGACCCCGGCCAAAGGCAAGGGCAAGAAGGGTATGAAAGGCAAGTTCAAGTCAGCTGCAATGGCTGACCAATATGCTCTTTGGACCAGCAAGACCAAAGGGAAAGGGAAGAACTTTGGGAAGCCAGTCAGGCCTCCTGTGAATGCCTACACTGCCTTTTACGACCTTGGTGGACTTGAAATGGACCCTCAGCCTCATTTTTCGGCTGCAACAGCCGTCAAAGATGCCTTGACCAGTTCTACCACTGGTATGTTAGATTGCGGTGCAACAGCTTCTGCGGCACCTGATTTAGCAGTTCATGGTCTTATTCAGGCCATTTTGGCACAAGACCGTGGAGCGAAGGTCGACATCCAGCCATATGTGCGGCCGTTTTTCAGGTTTGGAAATGGGAAATGGGGTCAAGCACTTTACAGAGCAACTATTTCATCAACTGTTTCAGGGCAACATCGTATATAGTTTTTCACTATTTGCACTTCCCAATCCTGATGATCCTTCACCCAACAACTTAGTCCCCATTCTCATCGGCATGGACCACATTGGTACTTCTGGTTGTCAAATGTTGGTGGATTTTAGTTTGGGCTATGTGATTGACGGTGTAGACCCCCAAGCAGATCTCTATCAATTGAAGACCAACTCCAAGGGACATTTTGTGTATGACGTTGTCTACCACCTCACTCGTGGCAAATCCAACCAGCAAGGGTCTGCACATGTACATGTTGATCGCAGTGAACAGCAAGTTTTTTCATCAACTTTGCAGTTTCGGCCATTGGAATTTTATCATTCTCAAGTTGAACGCAAAGCACCAGTGAATCCTGATCAACGAAAGGAACTGATGTGGAAGCTCTATGATCATGTCAAGTCGAATGCTGCAGCCAAATTGGCTCACTCAATGTGCTCTGAAGCACAACCTGATCCCCACGTCGACATCTCCTTTCGTGATCACCTGCGCAATGGCCCCAAAGACTTCGAAGACCGAGCAGGATTTGCTGACCGTGATCGAAGGCATGACTCCACCCAAGCCCAAGAATCCATCTCAGCCTCCAGACATGAACCGCAAGATCGAGATGGACCCTCGAGACCCAAGAGCTCAAGGGACATGGCCGTGCTACAACCAGCACCAGCCGGGCACTTGGCAGAAGAATGCTCATGGAATGTGGAGACATTGCGACGTGTGCAATGTCAGGATGATTTACGTGCCAAGACAGGGCGCTCCAAGCTCATCGACACAGGCAATGAACCATTCAATGGTCCAGCAGATGCTCGCCGAGCTCCAGCCGTTGATGCAAAACTGCAAGCCAACAGCTCGCATCTGCAAGGCCATGATGGACAAGATCACAGCGGAAGCCCAGCTCAGAACTCTGATCACCAGCGCCTTGAAGAATCCAGTGCCGGTGGAAGAAGTTCCAATCAGCACTCCAAAGGCCAAGGCGAAGCCGGGCGGACAATCAACATCGTCCAGCCCTCACAGCTGGGAAGTTCCTGTGGAGGAGGATATGGCATTGGCTCTCGAGACGCAGATGGCCGAGAGCATCGGACAATGAGATCCTCGAGCTCTACGTCTTTGTCGAGCCCTTCTGCGAAGCATGTTAGCTTTGTCGAATCGAGCTCCAAAACCAAGCCGAGCTCTATGTGCCAAAATTCCTCTATGTGCCAAGACTCCTCTATGACCAAGACACCTACGAGCTTGTCGTCGGCGTCTATGTCCAAAAGTATGACAAAGTCCATGATGTCTTCGAGAAAACCTCTTCCCAACAACATTGCCATGAAAATGATGCAGATGGTCGCCGTGATGACCTCTACCTTGACTTCGGTGGCTTTGGATGCGAGCCTTGAAGACCGTGAAGGTCTCTGGGAAGTTGCCTGCTCAGAGAACAGCTGGCTTACAGCAGCTGCCAATGAACATGGAATTCCAAGTCGCAGAATCAACTTTGCCCAGGGCTATGACATCTACAAGCCTGAAACGTGGATGCGTTTGAAGGAAGAACGTCGTCAACGGCGTCCCAAGAAGATATGGCTTAGCCTTCCTTGTACCAAGTTTTGCAAACGGACCCAGGTCAACTACAACACTCCTGAGCGCAAGGAAGTTCTTGAAAGCATGCGACGTCGTGAACGCCGAATGCTGAGATGGGTAGCTGACTTTCTTGTGACAGCCCTTGACGAAGACCCAGACCTTGATGTGTACTGGGAATGGACTTATCCTTGCAGCGGTTGGCAACAAGGTCCTATGGTGAAACTTGAACAAGATCTTCAAAAACGTGGCATTGCATGGGAATCCTGTCGCATCGATGGATGCAACTATGGGCTCATGGACTCCAAGAATGATGTTTTTCTGCACAAAAAGTGGCTCATCAAGACCACAGATGAACTTTTTTGGAAGAACTTCAGGGCAAAAGTGTGCCCCAGAAACCATACCCACAGTCTTATTCAAGGCTTGGAAACAAGCCGAACTGCCTACTACCCGAAGAGGATGGTCGAAAGCATTGTTCGACATTGGAAACGTCAACTTGCTCCTCTTCGACACCTCAAGCTCCTGACATCATCCACTGATGATGTGATCGATGAAGATGAAAACTGGGAGCGAAGACTTCATCCAGTACTACCTCAACATGATTGTCGAGCTCTACAACAAGAAGCGATGGCAAGTGAATCTGCTGACGCAGATGCTGCTGCCTCATCTGAGGCCAAGGATGAACAGTTGGTTCCTTCGTCCAGCGCTGCGAGATCCTTGGCAGCCATTCCTCAAAAAGAACAAGATGCATGGAACGCAAGGCTGCACCATTACCACCGCACAGCTGGACACCCAACCAACAGAAACCTCATCCATCTCTTTCGAGACGCAGGCTTGCCAGAATGGAAACTTGAAATGGCTCGTCAGTTTCGATGCGCTGCTTGTGAGGGCATCAAACTTGGCGGTTCCAGCTCCGACAATGTGCCTCCTGCTGCGACCCACGAGACCTACAAGGCGTGGCAGGCCATAGGCTTTGATGCCAGCGAATGGCTGGTACCTGGTCAACGTGTCAAGATCAAGTTCATCCTGTACATGGATTTAGCAACAAAGCTGAAAGTCATACATGTAGCCAAAGAATATAGCTTTGTCGAAATGAAAGCTGAAAGCACACAGGATGTCATTACTGGTTTTGCTGAAAAATGGCTTTGCGACAAACCAAAGCCTGAGATTTTGATCCCTGACAACGCCAAGACCTTTCAAAGCCGTGAGACGCATGAGTTTTGCAATTCAACTGGAATTTTTCTCAGTTTTCCTGCAGAGCGTGAATCATGGGCACATGGCATTGTCGAGTCAGCAGTCAAGGACGTGAAGATGACAGCGTCCGCAATCCAAACTGATCAGCCTACGTTGGAACCCAAGGTGACTTTGATGCTAGCATGTGCTGCCTTGAACGCTACAGAGTACACCAAGGGATACTCCTCCTTTCAGTGGGCTTATGGAAAAGACTATGTGCTGACCGATGAAGACCTTCGGACCTTCAAGGACATTGCAAAGTCTGACGACTCCATGTCCTATGAGGCCTTGGTCCGTGCCAGACATGAAGCCGAAGCTGTGGCAAGGAAGACACGATCCTTGCGTGTCCTTTCCAAGCTGAAGAACTCAAAGGTGAGACAACCCTTGCGCACTTTTCACCCAACTCAACTTGTCAAAGTTTGGCGCAAGCAACTGCCTTCACATTTACATCAAGGCAAACGTGGTGGCGGCAAGTTGTCCATCAAACCTCATTGGATTGGTCCTGGTAGAGTTATTTTCCATGAAGTTTTACCTCACCAAGATCATGACGATCATCGACGGCACTTGGTTTGGGTTCTCATTGGCAACCAATTGATGCGATGTAGCGTCCATTCTGTGAGACCTGTCACGACCACAGAACAGATTGCCTATGAGATCAGCAACAAAGATGACCCAACACAATGGAGATCTATCGCAGACATCTTGCCTGCACGTGACTATGAAGATCTCACAGACCAAGTCCCTGGTGAAGAAGAATCTGAAGAACCTGATTTACCACAACAACCTGATTCTTCAACAACTCTTTTCATTCCCAAGCGACGTGTCACTGGGAAGAATCAACTTTTACCCGAAAATGCAGAAACTGCTGAAGAACGTCTCCAGCGTCTTGCAGCAGGACCTGAACTAGCTCCGCGACCAGTCAATGAATATGATGATGAATATGAACCTGAATCACCACTACCTGATGATGGACATGACAGAGTCGTTGATGATGGTGAACGTGAACGTGATCCACCACTACTTGATGATACACCTCCATATGAGCAACCCGAAAAGAAACAAAAGACTGAAGAGATTTCTATGCTTTCCTATGTTGCCACAGTCTCTGAAGATGGTGTTCACCGAAACCCCACGGAACACCACATGAAGTGGCTACATGCTGCAGTTGCAGAAGAAGATCAGCAATGGAATCTTTTTCAATCTTTCCTTCACTCTGAGAAGGATATGCTGGCCATTGAGATTGATGTTGACTTCAATCACCGCAGATCCCAGAAAGACTTCATCAACAACCCCACAGCGTTCCTGGTCAAAAAGCTTCGTGACTCTGAAGTTGTTTTCAGCAAACTTAGCAACGAGCACAAGGATCTGTTCACTCGAGCCAAGTCCAAAGAAGTGAACTCATTTCTGCAGAACCAAGCTGTCAGAAAGTGCTTGGATGACCGTGAAATCCAAGAAGCTCTTGGCTCTGGGCGCATCCTTCGTGCGCGTTGGGTTTTGACTTGGAAGCTGATACCGCCTGAAGATCGACAAGAAGCAGTCCAAGATGCACGCTCCAACAAAGAGACTGTCCACACCAGTGATGGCCTCAAGAAAGCCAAAGCAAGAATTGTCTTGCTAGGCTATGAGCACCCTGAGTTAGGCTCTTCAGACTACAAGACCAGTTCTCCAGTCCAGTCAGTGATAGCCAGAAACCTGCTATATCAAAACGTATGTCAACATGATTGGTTTCTTGAAGGACTAGATCTTGCAACAGCCTTTCTCCAAACTGCACCAACCAGCGCTGATGCCCGACTTTGGACATCAGGCGTAGCAGAACTACGAGAAGCTCTTCAAGTTGGACCTGAAAGCATCATGCGTATCCAGCGTAACATCTATGGCTCCACGACAGCACCTCGTGGACTTTGGCTTGATTTGCACAACAAGCTATGTGAACTTGGTGGCAAACCCGCCATGGGTGAACGATGTCTCTGGATTTGGACCAGCGAATATGAGAAAGATGAAGATGGCAATCCCATTGTCATTGGCATGATGGGCGGCCATGTCGACGATTTTCATCGATGTGGTAATCCCAGATCTGAAGAGTGGAAATATGTTTGCAAGCGCATTGATGAAGCATATAAATGGGGCATGGCGAAAACCAATGAGTACAGACATGCTGGTACTGATTTGAAGATCACTCGCGATCGCGATGGCGACCAGGTGATTACAATCAATCAGCAGTACTACATTGACATGCTCACAGATGTGAACATTCCTGCGGATCGTCTACGTGACGAAAATGCAACTCTTTCCAGCCACGAACTTGCAGCATGCCGTGGCGCTCTTGGATCCCTGCAATGGTTAGCGATACAAACCCAACCTCTTCTATGTGCACGATGTAACCTCCTGCTTTCTGAACTTGTAAAGTATGCCAAGATGTCGTCAGCGCTTGAGATTCAGCGGATGATTGGCGAAGTACGACAGCAGCCTACCGAGCTCAAGTTCTTCAAGCTGAAGACTGCGAAGTCCTGGAAGGATATCATCGTGGTCACGCTTTCAGACCAAGCTCACAGCAACCGTCCTGGTGGCGATTCCACTGGTGGCCTTGTAACTTTGATGGCTGGCCCGGAGGCCAAACATGGGCATGTCTGTCCAATGGTTCTTCTGTCTTGGAAGAGCTGGAAGCTGAAGCGCAAGGCAATCAGCTCGAATGATGCGGAAGTTCAAGCTGCTCTTGAGGGCGAAGACCATAACTTCCGTGTGCGCCTTCTCTGGACTGAGATGCATGGAGCTGGCTGGCACCGAACACCCCAAGTTGATCAAGTTGCCTGGGCGGAAAACCAAGTCCGTAATACTGTTGGCATTCTTGGAACAGACTCCAAGGGTGGCTATGATGCAGTCCAGGTCAACGAGAGTCCTATGCTCGGTTTGAGCAATCTTAGATCTGCACTTCAAGCTTTGCAACTCCGTGAAAGCATGATTCGCACCCACTGTTTTCTGAGATGGCTTGCAAGTGATTATGATTTAGGAGATGCTTTGACGAAGAAACGGCCAGATTGCCGTATTGGTCTTTTGAAGTATTTGAAGACGAAGCTATGGTGCGTAGCTTTTGATCCAACGTTTACTGCTGCGAAGAAGAACGCAAAGAAAGGCCATACAGCAGTGAGTGCCATAGATCGAGTCAAAGACTCACAACCTGATTTTTCCTTTTGGGGTGATGCAACTTTCACCACCTGGCTGTCAGGTTGTTCGTCCGCCGTCAATGCTCAGGAAGGGGCCCCTTTTTCGTGTGGCTTCACCTAAGCCATGGAATCGTGAGATCGGAAGCGATCTTGGAAAACATCAGTGCTGCTGAGCACTTGGCGCGATTGGTTGAAACTTGTGGCATAGCTTTTTCTTTTGTGCCCCCGCTCACTGCCATTCTCCAGCTGCATATACATATATACATGTATACATATATACATATATACATATATACATATATACATGTATACATATATACATATATACATATATACATATATACATATATACATATATACATGTATACATATATACATATATACATATATACATATATACATATATACACATATATACACATATATACACATATATACACATATATACACATAGATACATATATACACATATATACACATATATACACATATATACATATATATACATGTATACATGTATACATGTATACATGTATACATATATACATATATACATATATACATATATACATATATACATATATACATATATACATATATACATATATATACATATATATACATATATATACACATATATACACATATATACACATATATACACATATATACCTCACTGATAACGATTCGTCCCGTCTGTCCAGGCAACACCTTTGCAGCCCATGAACTTTAGAACCTACCCAACCTATCCCAACCATTCCCAACCGATAGACCCCCTGCCAAGGACCGGACTTTCACCCGCCTGCTCAACTCGCGTCAAGGCCTGGGACATCTAAATAGTTCAACTTGTGGACCGAAATTTAGAGAAGCGCAGTCTCAGCCTGCTGATAGGCTGCATTGGCCTGGAAGTTGGAGACTCGACAGACTCAACAGAATGCAACAGACTCAACTCAAATCTCAATCCCAAAGCACACAGCAACACGGCAGACTCGCAGCCCATAGCTGCCATGCCGTAGCTGCCATAGCTCGATGCTCTGTCAGCTCTGTGCATTGTGTGCCCTCGCCTTCTGGACAAGTCTTGAGACACTCCAATCGGGGCTGGTAAGCCTGGCCAAAACAACTGCAAATTACTGCAATATGCTGCAATCATTTGGAATATCATGCGACGATGTCTCGCTCGCCTGTAACTAAGGGGAACGATGATGAAGCTGTAGATGTAGGGCCTGGGTCACACTTCACACAAAAACCAAGCCGCTCCATATATACAGACATTTGGTGAGACTGGTGCACAATTGAAATTGCAGTAGAGTCAGTAGAGCGCACTCAGGTAGTGTCAACAACAGCCCACTGCGAATCACAGCACTCTTGGATGGCGGCAGAAATACAGCAGACAGCCCACGGCGTTGATACCTCGGACATGACAGAAACATTTCTGTATGGAATGACCGGCTTAAGGGCAGGATAAGGAAGGACGACGGCGACGGAACCATTTCACAAAGAGACTCTGCTGCTAAGGCTGCTAAGGAGAAAACAGTGCCCACGTGGAAAAGGATGCCATCATGACCTCAGGCAATCTACATGACAACTTGGATCAACTTGGTGCAGGATACAGTGCAGAAGCACCAAAGGATGAGCCAACGCATCAGCCAACGCATGAGCCAACATGAAACTGGCCGAGCAACACCCGAAAGGCCACTGATCAAAACACCTGTCAAAGCATCACAGCCAGACCTGCCACAGATTCGTAGGAAGGCGCAAATTTGAACCAACGGAGACTCACCAAACTGAAACGCAAGCGGTTTATTTCACTGTAAGAGTTTATGTGTTCTATGATGTTCTATGTATGTATCACTATCTATGTCGGCAATCCGAAATTAGTTGCTCTGTTTTTCCAATACTGAGCACCAGTTTTGAAACACGAATCACGCAGTGGCACCATCTCAAAGTTGTTCCCCATCTGCCAGGTGAGGGTTGTTAGATTTTATGTCAGTTGCCTCCTCCTGCTCCTCCTCCTCCTCCTCCGCCTCCTCCTGCCTCGTCCTCCTCCTCCTCGTCCTCCTTGTCATCCTTGTCGTCCTTGTCGTCCTCGTCGTCCTCGTCGTCCTTGCTCAACTGCGACCCGCGATCCACAGTGTTCTCTTCCGGACCTCAACCACGACCACCCACGCCCAGTGTTCCCTGCCGGACCTCAACCACGACCATCCACGCCCAGTGTTCCCTGCCGGACCTCAACCACGACCATCCGCGCCCAGTGTCCCCTGCCGGACCTCAACCACGACCATTCCGCGCCCAGTGTTCCCTGCCGGACCTCAACCGCGACCATCCGCGCCCAGTGTTCCCTGCCGGACCTCAACCACGACCATCCACGCCCAGTGTTCCCTGCCGGACCTCAACCGCGAGTATCCACGCCAAGTGTTCCCTGCCGGACCTCATGTAGGAAGATATGGGACAAAGAATGTGCAGAAGAAAGTTAGAAAGAATGTCGGAAAGAATGTCAGAAGATATGCCAGAAGATATGCCAGATAGAATGCCAAATAGAATGCCAGATAGAATGCCAGAAGATATGTCAGAATATATGCCAGAAGATATGCCAGATAGAAAGCCAGATAATATGCCAGAAGATATGCCAGATAGAATGCCAGATAGAATGCCAGAAGATTTGCCAGATAGAATGCCAGAAAATATGCCAGAAGATATGCCAGATGGATATGTCAGAAGATATGCCAGAAGATATGCCAGAAGATATGCCAGAAGATATGTCAGATAGAATGCCAGAAGATATGTCAGATAGAATGCCAGAAGATATGTCAGAATATATGCCAGAAGATATGCCAGATAGAATGCCAGATCCAGATAGAATGCCAGAAGATATGCCAGATAGAATGCCAGAAGATTGCCAGATAGAATGCCAGAAGATATGCCAGAAGATATGCCAGATCATATGCCAGAAGATATGCCAGATAGAATGTCAAATAGAATGTCAGAAGATATGTCAGATAGAATGCCAGAAGATTTGCCAGTAAGAAAATGTATAAATGTCATGGTGGGGATCACACGAAGTAAAGTAATTGATTTAATGCAAGCCCTTCCCAATCCAGTACATGTACAGTGCCTCACGTCCGAACATATGCGAACATCAACATCTTCTATTCGAACACTGCCGTGATGTAGCAATTTGTAGTAGTTCCTTGTACAAAATAGGAAGGTATACGAATCAGATTTCAGGCAGTGCAAGAAGTACAAGCGCTGGCACTGTCTGAGCAATAGAGTATGGGTTCCAAGTGAGGCGCATGTTCGAAAAGTAGCTCCGCCTCGGATTTGCATCCATCCATATGACATATGAGGAAGGTGCTGCATGCCGCTAAAGCGAAAAAAGACAGCATCATGCCGCATGCCAGAAAAGATCCAAGTCACAAGAGGCTGCTCGTTGCCGTTTTTCGCCACAGCATGGAAACCCTTGCCTGGACAACGGCAAGAGCAGTCCATGCATAGCTGCCAGTAATCTTTCACTGGATGCTGTTTCATTTATATTTATTTACTGCAACTCATGAATGTCCACACACACACCTTGATACAAGGCTGATCTGCAACTCGTGACAAAAGACCGACATGGACAGGCAACAAATGAATGTTTGGACTGGGGCAGTTATAGTGGCACAGCAATATTAAAAGTGCTGCCTATACAGCACAAACAGAGACCAAAATCACGTGAACTCGGCTCTATCGCCAAGCTAGGGAACCAATACAGGTTGTGGCTCAAGCACTCTCTGTAAGAGGTCAAAGAGTCAAGGTTTCGCCTGCACGTACTTTGTTGTCTGAGACAGCAAAGCACTGGCCAGAATTGCGAAAGGAAACTTGGCCAATGCTTTGAACCACCTCATGGCAAAGGTTATAGAAAGTTGGGATGGACAACTTTGGTAAACTGCTCCTAGGAAGAAAAAATAAAATTGTCATTTGAGGTTCAGACTCCTTCCAGCGACCCAAGTTCTGACCAGTCACGAATTCTCGCATTAACCATGCCTCCGAAAAGTGCCGGGGCAAATTTTGTCGTGGCAGGAGACGAACATGCTGAACAAACAAACAAAAACAGCAAGTTGGATGCAGAGGATCTTCCAAGCCTACAACAAGAAAACAACATAACATCATATACACAAAGAACAAAACAAAGAGTACCGAAAGGGCACTATGCAAAGTGCAGGAAGGCCTTGTACAGCATAAGCCAAGCATTCAAACCAGACGCCACAAATAGCACAACTATCTCCGATCCTTGTGTGCCACAGCTCTAGCAGGCAGGGAAGTGTCCAATACCCAGTAAACATCACAAAAGAATCCTCTCCAAGTCCACAAACAAGAAATGTCGAGCACTCCTGCTGCAAAGCGCCCAGCAGTTTGCAAGAGGTCGGTAAAGCGTTTTCGACGGCACCTGAGTTTCAATGGTGACAATCGATGACAATGTCATCACCTGTCATCCAATGTCAGCGCGTTTCATCATTTTCATTGCTCTAGGGCTGAAGCGATTCGATCCGAAATTGTGGAGGAGAGCTATCTGATTTCCTGAAGTGTCAGTGGAAACATGGAGTTTTTGGATGAATTTTGACTGAATTCTGTTCGCCTTCTCCATCTTCCAAGTTGCGTTGCGCAAATAACAGCAACCTAAAGACGTTTGCATCGTTTGCAATCGAAAAATCAGAAATTGTTTCCGCAACGAGAAAGAAAGGATACTGGGTCCCCACAGCTGTGGCAAACCATGTTTTCCAAAGTTTCGTGGCCTCCAAACGAACAGATTCCGCACCCCTTTGTTTTGGTCACCAAGCCACCAGCCACCACAAGAAAACAATGGCAAGGCCTTGTAACCAAGTTGGACAAGAATTGCCTGACAAATATGGACGCAACTGCTGGAACTTCCTTGATTTCAATAAAAAGGTATGCGGATTCAACCCAAATTTCGGATCACCTTCACAAGCTGCAAACCACGACCATGAATGGGCCTCAAGTCAAAGTGCAAATGTTTGTGCCCCACAGCTGGCCCCACAGCTGCTCAGTTCAAAATATTCAAAACTTAAAAACTTGGATCCAGACAAATGCTGACCCAACAGTTCTCTACCCGCCACCTGAGTGCACCAGAAAATTCATTCCATGGGAACAGCGTGTCCAAACCTGAGCACCGAACCGATTCCATGTCAGAATCTGTGCATTGCAATAACCAACGGTTCCAACATGTTTTTTGTCAGCCATAATCTATTGTTTTGACTGAGTGCATACAACACAATTCAAAAGAATTCATAAATGAGATGGGCGGAATAGTGCTGCATACTTGCCCTTGTTGGATCATGTTATGGAGTTTGACTGCAAAATTGGCAAATTTATATATTGTGAAGATGTTGCATGTTTTGTTATTCCTGTTTATGTCGTGGTTTCGGTAGAACAAATGTCGTAGAACGGGAAGAAAGTGTGCCAAACATACAAACTCGAAATACATTTTTTTTTTGGGAGGGTGAACATATGCCCTGCAAGACACCATCATTAACCACAAGTCAAACAGGTTGCAAATGCATAAGTACACCTCATGGACCAGAAAGATACAAAAACAAGGACCGTATGGCACAAACAAATGGAACAAATTCGGACATCATATACAATTCAAACAACACATAACTACACCTACGGCCATATACATCCATATGCATTGAAACCGTTCCCTGTTGGACAACATATTTCGCAGTCAACAACATGTTCCAACCACACAGTTTTTGGGGGCCTTCACTGGGGCCTTCACTTGTTCAGTTGCAGTATTGTTGTCTTTGTGCACACAAGACAAGTTATCATACATCGACTTAGTTTACCTTTTCTGTCTCAATTGCACATGTTTGTTGGAAGTATCCAATTTCACCGTTTTGTGGAACTTGTTGGCGCAACAAAGGGCCATGTTATTGGAGCGGGCTGGAGGGGGCATGTCCTTCTTCAGGCAACGGTATAGATTGATGGCGTGGGGTGGGCGGGTGGGCAGGAATAATGTTCAGGCACCGATGTTTGATGTTACGCTGTGGCCTCCTCACTTGAACTTACACGTGCAATCTAGCTATATCTAGCTCAAACGATCCCTTTGAACCTATGCAAAACACAAAATGTCCCACTTTTTTTTAGCAGTCTTCCACCAACATCCTGGCAAAGCGCGAACATTAATAGTCGCCACATAAAAAGCGCCTCAATCAAGCGCCCTTCCGTTGAGGCAGTTTGAGCCCTGATTCACATGAGTAGCGGACTAAGTTAAGTTACTTGTTAAATTTCTGCCATGCACAAATTAGGGTCGTCCCCTATCGGTTATGAAGGCTTTGTGCAACCTCAGAAAGACCAAAGCGAAGCAAGACTAAATCAAGTATTACAATAATTTTGTCGTTTACTCACATGTATTTCCATCATCCCATGTCTTTGGAAAAGCAACCCCCTGGCATTTATATCTGCCTAGCATTCTATAATATCTTCTATCTCTTTATCCACCTCCTACATAATTACTGTACCTACCTACCCTGCTACCTACCTACCGACCTACCTACCTACACACCTACCTACCTACACACCTACAGGTAGAAGTGAAAGTCATCCCTCACTGTCCCTTTTGGGTTTTCCCCATTGTCAACGCTGTTTCCAAGAAGTCATCCCTAAGTCATCCCTTTGATGGTTTCCCCCATGTGAACGCTAGATTTACTGAATGTTTTTTTAATCACCTACGATCTTGAAATTGTAGAAATCATTGCATTCTGCTGGTGGGCCGCTATTCTTTTGAATGCCAAAAGATATAGTAGAAAAAATCATCTCTGCGTGGCAACGCTGGGAAAACATCTCCTGGACTGGGCGGACGCTGTTTCTTACCCCAGGCACCCAGAATTTACCCCATCCCAATGGCACACAGGGTTACCCCAGGCCATCCGGAAGTTACCCCAGGGACCAAATCCTATTGGCACACTAGTACCACACCTCCGTTGGTTTGGCAAACAAAATATGTAAAATGTGTCCGTGCCATTGCGAACCACATATTTAATACCATCTCCTTTGGTGATAAAACCATGTTGAAAGTGGGCACACACGCATTGACAGCAAAACAGCTGCCTTCCATCCAAATGAGAAAAATAACCAATTCTGCAGCACACGCCCCGTTTTCTTGTCAACTCCGGACATGGATTCGTTTGATTTCGGCACGAGCCCCGGCGTGATCCAACGGCATTTACTAGAACTTGCGCCAGCCGCATGGCACACCGCTTACGCCAGACATCAATAATCTTCCGCCTGTTTGAACAGTCAGAACGATCATCCTCCGCATGGCACACCAAGTTTCATGGCATTTCCAACATACAAACTTGGATGTGATCGACGTTGCAGTCCTGTGGTTTCTGTGATGAATTCAGCTTCATGCCAATCAACCCTTTCATCCACTTCCCCATGGCACACCGCTGATCGGAGCGACTTTCTTTTTTCAGGTCATCTTCTGATGCTTTTGGTTTCTTCCGCGCAGCTTCCAGCCCTTTCACAAATTCTTGGTTCTCTGCCCAAAAACCGCGCCTTGCCCAGAAGCAGCAGCACAAGCAACAACAGCAGCAGCAGCAGACCAAGTAGCAAACCATTGCAAAGCCTTTCCAAAACCTCTCCGGGCTGGGTTTTGACTGGCTGCAATTTTAACGAGGTCCGAACGAGGTGCGAACGAGGTCCAAAATCAAATTTTGGGAGACTGACCCCCTAAGTCTCCTGACAAAGTCTTTAGTAGCCACACGCTTTCGCATTCTTTTCAGAACAGTAAAACTCAAGAGCTTTCAGCGGTGGAGGAGAAGAGGAAACCAAGCCAAGCAGCAGCTGCAGGCAAGAGCAAGGAGACAGAAGAGGAGACAAAGGGCGAGTAAGGGAGACAGAGGGGAGACAAAGGGACGCAAGCTTGGCAAACAAGGCGGTGATGAGAAATTTGAGCGGGCACAGACTGGTTGAGACGTGGGAACCGTGATAGCCAAAGATACCTTAGCCTAACTGTCTGGGGAAGAGGAAGCAAAGCCATGGGCAGAGGAACCACCAGGCATAGGGCAGCAGGTCAGGATGACCTATGTCTATGTTCGATTGTCTATATTTGAGCCCCAAACTGAAGCAAAACACAGCTCAAACACATGTTTTACGTATGAAACGTGCTACCAATTTCAAAACTCACCTAAACGCCACGACCGCACCGACTTCCTAAAATTTGTCTGCCAACCTAAATCCAGGAAAAGTATACACTTGCCACGACTTTCATCTATTGATCTTTGGGAGTATGGCGGGTAAACCCACAAAGATATGACAGGTAAGCGCCGTGTGCATATGCGAAGTGCCAAAGAATACATCAGTAAGTTAAAGTCATAGGCGCTGCCCATGTGAGCCTTTCCTCATAGCTTTCCTCATAGGCACACCACGATGTGGCACAAGATCTTGTCATTGGCACTTGTTACAACATCGATCCAGTAGTTTAATTATCTGTTTCCCAATGGCACACCTAGTGCCAAATAAGTCGTGCAAAGCATCCCTGACCCAGTGTACCCCTGTGTTGTGTGCCCTGCAATGGACAAACAAACAATAAGAAGGTTTATGACTACAAATGGTAGGTTCATGTTGGTGAAATTCAGCGTGCCTATGCGTTTTGTGGTCTTACAAAAAGCAATGATCCAATGGAATGATAATGTCATATATATATCTCTCTCTTTTATACAGGCAACGCAACATTTAAGCAACAAGACCCCTAAGTGTTTTCATGCAAACACCAACCTAAACGCAACATTCGCAAAATAAGGGGTCAAAAACAAAACATCATCACACATCCTGCGTTCAGCTTGTGGGAAGCCAAAAAGAGACGACTTCTGCAAAACACTGTTCCGCAGCTGATTTCTTGAAAACAACACAAAAAGAGACGACTTTAGCAGTTCCCTGTACCTACCTGCCTACCTACATACGTACGTATTCACCTACCCACCTGCTTCTGCTGACCCGGGCGTCATGACATGGCGAGATCTACGGCCGCCCAGAAGTACCCCTTAGTTTCAACGCACCTTTCCGCAATTACGTCAGCTCTGTTTAGACCTGAAATCACTCCAACCCTTCCAACACCAAATCCCCTTGCCCAATTGCCAGACCATGATATTGTTTTGAACATCCTAAATCTTCTGCGTCATTGACTTTAACCTTCACCAACATCATTGCCATGGAAAACGTTGATGGGAGATCTAGCGATGAAAGCCTCGTTGAAGACCTGGGAGCACAATTTCGCCCGCTGACATTAACGCGAAGACTTGCGCTTGAAAATGATGTTGACGCCCCAACTACTATGATTCGAAGTTCTCTTGTATTGGTTGCCTGCCCAAAACCTACCTTCTGTGCCCCTCCTCTGAAGTTTTTGCCTGAAGATGCTAGCTTCGATCCTTGTAGGAATCTAGTTGAGATTCATGAAAGGATCGAGAGTTTCGATGGTGCCCTCCCTCTGCGATCACTAGATCTCTTTGCTGGGTCTGATATTTTGAAGCCCAATGCGGGAAGAATGACATCTGTTAGCTACGATGTTCTGAGGGATCGGCTAACAGTCCTACCCACACCGCAGCTTAGCCAAAACGTCACGTGCAGATGGCCTCTCCAAACTTGGCGGAACACCCCGGCGATAAGATATCGTGACCAAATCGCAGGCGTCGGGTTCCTTTTTTCGCGCAACTGACCTTCGAGTTGTGGCCAGGTTCGCTTGCGCACGGAAATGACTGAATCAACTGAATCAAGGTCATCAAAGTGCTCAAGCGGAACGGAACGAATTATCATCCTATAGGTGATTTAGTAATAATAAGTACAAAATGCAGGAGATTTGGTACTCCAGGACTAGCATCTACTCATAGTCCAACTGCTGTGGTCCACGGGTCGGGACCCTACGCTGCCATCAGATCTGCTCGCAGTTCAGCATCTAGTTCTCCACCGCCATGGCACACGTCGAAGATGCAGTCCCCAAAGACCTCAAGTGCCCAGGAACCAAAAAAGCATTTGTCGAATTCCTTTAAGCATCCAAGAAAAAATGGCTATTCAAAAGGCCCAAATCCAATCATCCAAGATCATCCAAAATCATCCAAAACTTCACACTTTGCAATCTTTGAAAGTTATCCGACTTGAACACCGAACTTCGTCCGCCCTGCCTCGGATTGATTGCTCGCTTCATTTGGCAAATGCTTGGCACAAATCTGTCGGGCCTCTTGCTCGCCTTCATCACCGCACTCGTTCGGCCTTTCAACCTGGGCACCAAGATGCTGCAGTGAGCCAGGAGTTCGACCCTTGACACTCGCACCTAGACTTACTCCGCTCATGCGTCGCAGAGCGTACTGTAGCGGGAGAGAGACACCTGGGAACCTACAACATTGTATTCGCTCTCAATTGCAAAAAACAGACCGCCACAAGCCTCACAACACAACACGTTGCAAATTCCAACACTCTGGAAGACCAACACACCCTGCCTAGCCGCAGTCTTCTGCTCATTTGCAACAACATGCAACAACTATTTTTCAAAATGCCCGTTTATAACGCCATGCAGAACCCTGGCAAACCTCTCCTGCAGCACCTGTGTCTTGTACTGATTTTTGTTGCAACATTGATACTTGTCATCACATGTCTGCTTTGTTCAGCGTGTCACTTTCAACATGTTTGTACCACGTTCATCGCATTTTCCTTGTTGTTTTTACAAACCCTGATGACGTCAATTTGCACAGCAAAGGTCAGCAGCAGTACTCTATCAAACATTTCAGCATTTCGCAAGTCAGCCACCCTTGCGGCTGACATGGTCACATTGTCTTTCAACTGCAGAGAAAGAGAAAGCCGAAGAGGCAGACTTCGAAGTTACGATGCAAAGTTGGAGATGCTCAAAAGGTTATGGTAGGGTTTGGGAAAGAGAAGTGAAGTTTGTTCGACTTGGAGAACCTGCGAGCCGACACATTCTTGGGCGAATAAAAGCGGCCAACTATCATGCATCAGGTCAGTTGATGCATGATGATTTTGAAGGATGAGGTGGGCAACCTTTTCTGTAAAACAATCAGCAAAAAAACATGAAACGTGAAGGAGAACTTTGCTGTCGAGCCCCACCACGCGTGAACAAAGGCAACAACTACTGCTGACGTTTCACCAGGTTCAACCCCTTGTGGCAGCCCGAGGTCCTACCAATACCCAGCAATCAGGTTTTTCGATATGAGGGCTCGCACAACGTACTGTGATACGATGTCAAGCAGTATAAGGTAACATGTTTTGAAAATGTTTTGTTGCAAAAAGATGCAAAAAGGAATGTCATGTTCAGTCTACGACATCATGAAACAAAATGTCATGTCTGGCAACGCATCTACTAAAAGGAAATACGATGCACTGCAATGTTGTGTGAAGCATTGCCACAATTCTTAATGTAGCGCAAACATCATGCAATCCGGCACAAAGACAAATGGCAGGTCATGCCATGCGCTGCAAGGTAGTGCGACGTGGTGTAATGTACCGCAGCATTGGCGGAGGGCAATACTACGAGCAAAGGTACATAGGTAGTGAGGTAGGAGGCATGTATGTGTTGTTTGTTTCTGCAACTGTCTGTCCTTATGTGTCTGTTTTTGTCTGCGCATTTCAAACTACTGTCACGCCACGCAATGTAGGATGATGCAACACATAATATGGTGTAAGATAATGAAATGTTGCGTAGCGTCACACAATGTACGAGTAATGTAATGGCTGTGATGAATAATTATATCGTGATGTATGGACTGCACGCACTATATCTAACAAATGTTCTGAGGTAAGACATGCAGTAACATAGTATCAGAGTGTTGTAGGGTGGAAAGCAGGCGTATCCGTACGCATGTCTGTCCATCTGCCAGCACTGGCGCGGCACGTGAAAACACTAATGTCTCAGTTGTTGAGACAATGCCCAAGGAAGCAGGCGAAGCTGGGGTTCTTCTTTGCAAAGTGTCGGATAACAAAATGGTATCATCTGTTTCTTTGACAACAACTCGGATAACAAAATGGTATCATCTGTTTCTTTGACAACAACTCGGATAGCAAGATGATATAATCTGTTTCTTTGACAACAACATGAGCAAATTCTGAAAAATGGAATCAATCCAAATCAATTGAAATTAATTGAAGTTTGCCCTCAACTGCATCATACTGCATCCCAGTTGCGAAGGAAATGTGATTGGACGTGCGAAAGAATCTGTCTGAAGCGGCGGTGCCACCCAAATCGACCCAAGGCTTCTTGGCCTGTTGAGTTTCGGCTGTCCCAGTCCCGGCTGTCGCTTTCATGACATTTCAATAATGGCTTCCAAGTTTTCCAATATGCGGACATCATTGACATTCAAAAAGTGGCTCAGCTGAGATCATGTTCAACTGTTTCCTTTAAATTTTAGATCCACATGATCCACTCAGATTGGCAAAGACTGACACTTCGACTAATGTTGTCTGTGATGCACGCCTTAAACTCCTCATCTGTCCTGGTGCGCATGGCCCTCAGCTTTGATGAGGCGGAGTGCGACAACAAGCTCACGTGAGTTGTGTCCTCCAATGCCTGAGGATGAACTCCCATTTCACCACCCACCGAGACAAGGTCTTTCTTTTGCAACATGGTGATCTTGAAATTCAAATGATCACCACGTATACAGTGGGTGTAAAGGCTTGCCACCTTCCTTGAGCCATGCGAGCCGGTGATGTTGAAGTTGATTCGTGCGTCGATCAAAGTCCGGTGCAAAGTGGTGTTCTTCCTACTGTCCTGAAGTCCAATGCTGCTGGCGGTGCCTGGCAACAGCAAGCCCGGTTTGGCAATGTACCACGGATGGTCACCCTCCTTGGCTCGCAAGGCACAGTCGTGGGCAGAGAACTCCAATTTGTGACCGGAGTTGTCCAAAAGTAAAATTCCAAGGGTTCGGAACTTCTTGCCTCCATAGCGAGCCAAGAGTTGCCAATGCACCGCATTCTCAGGGTTGCCACTGGATTCCAAGTCTTTCTTGAACTCCCATGCCACAAACACGCCTTCCCTCAACAAAGTGTAGTGAGCCCCATACAAAGAATGGATATGCGGGTCGCCACTGGCACCACCACTGGTGGTTGTGGTTGTGGTTGTGGTTGAGGTTGTTGTTCCTGATGATGGATCGTTTCCTGACTGGGAGGTTGAAGTCGTCGTTGAAGTCGTTGTTGTTCCTGATGATGGATCGTTTCCTGACTGGGAGGTTGAAGTCGTCGTTGAAGTCGTCGTTGAAGTCGTCGTTGAAGTCGTCGAAGTGGTGGAAGTCGTCGTTGAAGTCGTTGAAGTGGTGGAAGTCGTTGAAGTGGTGGAAGTCGTTCCTGCGCATCCTCCGACACAATCGATGGTTGGATTGTCGGCCCCGACATCGGCGTCGCTGACACAACAGAAACTTGGCTTACAAGTTTGTTCATGCGAAGGCACGATCGAAAATGCGCTCACTTTTGTGCCTAAATGGGCCTCACAGATATCAGACTTCTCATGCTGTTCATGAGGTCATGAAAGTGACACTGCAAAGTCTATCGTTTCGATTTGTGCGTGTCATCCTTGTCTATGCCATGCCCATGAGTAGGCTCCACATATTTTCACACTCCTCCTTGAATCTTTGACGCTTGCTCAAGGATTCACCTCTGTTTTCAACGCTTAAGCCCAAACTTTGTCTTTGGACTTGCATCTCCAGAGAAAATTTCAAATTCATTGTAACAGGCTTTGCATATCTTGGATATACACCAAAAACCTGTCAGCACGCTCATCAAGCCCTCTGTTGCGATGATACCTGTATAATCTTTGGAAAACACCTCTGATCCTCTGCATAACACTTTCTGAAAGACCCTCAGGGTTGTCACCTGCACTTGCATCCAAGAGTGTGATGATGGCTTGTTGGATTTGATTTGCTTCATTGAAACGTTCTGCACCAAGAGCAATGTTCTGATCTGCACGCATGTGATCCAACAAAGCGTTCATAGCACTAGGGGATCCATGCTCCACAATTTCATCGTGAGTGCTGCTCTCTTCTTCAGCACCTTCAATATTACTGTTTCCACCACCTGCAACATCATCAGGTGGATCTGTAGTTTGCGCACGTGTTCTCATGTTCCACAAAACAAAGTTGCCACGCTCTTGTGTCAGCATGTGAGCCCTTTGTTCCCTTGTCAATGACTCACAACGTACGAAGCCACCATATTCCATCAATCCATAACGCACACAACTGATTTCCTCTTCCAGTGAACCCAGGGTCTCAGTTGTTTCTTCTTCAAAAACTGCCATGCGCGCAACCACTGCATCGTTTGACTCATTGGCTGCATCCAACCTGTCATTCAACATTGCAGCATAGTCATAGTGATCTCCAAGCTGCACTTGTACTTGATAAATCTCTCTTTCCATGCCACTCATGAGATTTTCCAAACTGCTGCGCCATTGTTGCAAACGTTTCCATGCACGCCATGAAACCACACCAAGCACTGTCAACACACAAGTGAAAAGAAACACCGTAGCAAAAATCCAGAATCCATTCCAGCTTGAAGTGCCCTCAGAGTCAGGACAAACATCTGGCTGTCCCATGGCACCCAATGGCTCAAGGCCCATCACCAGTGAAATTCTGTAAACTGCTTTTGCTATCTTTCTAATCTGCGCTGATCCACCAACTTTGGCTTGGTGTCTTGCTGACTCCTCCTCACCAACATCCTCAAATGAGGGGATATACACAAGTCCAGTTTCATGCATGAGATAGAGGAGCCTGGTGCGTGTAAGGACCTTTGTTGCAATGTCTGACACATTCTCAGCAGTTGGCACCTGACGCAAATCTGTAGATCCATCTTGAGTACGTTCTTGGATCCACAAAATCTTCCCTGACAGATGTCTGATGCGGCCTGCTCTTTGTCGACATGCCAGTTGCCTCGCACTTGAACTGTCAGTGTATTGCACCTGTTTGACATCTTCACCCAGAAGAAACTCACAGCAAGCCCTTATGAAAATTGCGTCACTCATACAGCTCACCATGGAATGCAATTCACTTTCACAGGATGATAGTGAGACAACTTTCTGGTTGCGGCTGCTACCGTAAATGAAGGACCCGTTCAAAAAGTGCATACCACAGCTTGTTGACCTTCTGTGGTTTCTATTTGAGCCCCAGTCAGCATCGCTGTAGCTCTCCAAGATCCAGTTGGTGTCACACCCTGCACTGAATTTGCCACTGCCAGGAAAAGGAATATGCAGTCTCACACCAATGTCACCCAATTGCTTCATGAACCCCACAAGCTTACGCAAATGACCCAAAGAAGCAATGGTTGGAGAAGACATCACTGAAGCTAATTCCTTGATTCCAAACATCAGGTCTGGGCGCTCTCTGCTGATGTAGAGGCAAAGTCCCACTATGGAACGGAAAGCACTTGCGTCCTGAGCACTCAGCTTTTCAGAATTGTCAGGCAACTGAATCGAGCTGTCACAAGGGATTTTCTGCTGCCTGACTGCACCAAAGTGTTGTTCAAACAACCTGATCACCTTTTCCACCGTTGTACCTGGAGATAAAATGAGACCATCTTCAACCTCAGTAATTCTCCTGCGCAAGAACTTGATTGAAGTGCCAGGTCCATCCAAACATTCATGTGACACTGAAAACTCATTGCCCATCTTTTCCAAGAAAACATTCCAGAAGGACTTGCGCCCTACAAACAAAATGTCGTCCACATGGATGAGAATAGCACCCTGATCAGTTCGAGCCATGCACGGTTGGACAGAGGAAAACTCAAACGACATACTTTTCTGCAAGAATGCTTTCAAGTGCATGAACCATTGTTTTGCTCCCAGTCTCTGGCCGGGCAAGTTCTTCTTGATGACATAGTTCTGATTTTGCAACTGCACAAGTACCGGCTTGCTTTGTTCAACCTGTAAGAAAGCATCTTTGACATCCAAGCACCCCAAAACAACGTCATACTCCTCCTTGCTCTTCATGGCTTCTGCTTCCCTCTTCATCCAGAGGTACTTCAGAGGAAGTAGATTTGAGGTATGTGCCCCTGTTGCAGGGCTGAATGTGTCAAGCCGTTTTGTCGTTGCAAATTCTCTGGCCACGTATCTTGAACGGCGCATCCATCTCTTACGCATCACACCATTCTCACAGTAATCTTTGAGCCTCCAATCCCTCACAAATTTGGTTGTGAGGCGTCCAGTGATCTCACCATGGAACTCTGTTGCAGGGATGAGCACCTCCATCTTGCATAAGCGCTCGATCTCAATTTTGTCAGCCAGATTGTCAATCCATCTTTCAGGAACTCCAGGCGCCTTGTCTACTGCAACATCACTCCAAAGCTCCTCAGGAATGCCTTGGAGCTGGACTGTTTCTTCACCAGCCCAAACTTCATCTTCGTCCTCCAACTCCTATTCCACATCCAACTCAGATCCATAGTCATCAGCTGTGAAGTACTCCTTGTACTCGATCTGAACTGCAGAAAGGCGCTTCTCATACTCAAGTCTCATCTGATTGATCCTCTGCTTCTTGGCCTCTTCCACACGCTGTCTTTTAAGAGCAGGATCATCATCATGCTCTGTGTCCCTGGTTGTTGGTACACCTCTGGGACTGTCCACCAACACGTACTCTCGAGGAGGCGTCACTGGAACCATGAGACCTGGGTCATCAACTTCAACTGCCACTGCTTGTGAACCTGAAGCTGCTGCACTTTGAGCTTGGACCTCCATAGGCAAACTCGACGATTGTTGTACTGGAACCACATCTTGTTGCTTCTGCTCTTCTGATCTCTGTTGCAACACAAGCAGCAAAGGGTCATTGGCTGCCATGCCAACGTTTTCATCTTCCAGTTTCTTCTGTTTCTCAGCATGTTCAATCACATCTTCTGCATCTTTGTCATGGAGTTTGTTCTCTTCAATGGGGCCCAATGGAACTTCAAAGCTCACAGAACGAGGTACTGGCTTCTTCATTGTCGGCAGGATCCTTGCACCAAATCCTGACTTGAACTGCCAGCTGAAGCACCTGCAATGCACGTAGTATGCCAGGTGGCCACGCCAAGTAGTGCTGATACGACGGACTGACTTGGAAAGGACAATGGCTTCACCATCAAAAAGCACATAGCTGTTTTGTGCTTCAGCCTTTCCAAGAAAAATCATGCGCTTCCACTTGGCTGTAGCTTTGGTCAAGGGGACAATGTACCCATAAACTGGTTCCCCAAATTCACACAGCTCTCCAGTGAAAACACGTCCAAAAGCAAGTTCATGTGCTGTAGCACCACGTATCACTGAGAACCTTGAAATCAACCAAGCACTGTGACGCAAAGCCCAAGACCATATTGCAGATGAGGTCTGCAACTGAATGCCAATGCGGCCATGCAAATTGTGCATCAAACTGCATGCAAGAGCTCTGACACGTCCAATCGCATTTTCAGCTAAACTGTTTCCTTTGTCATATGCAATGGCTGAAGTCTCCCTGGTCTTGAGTCCCATTGCCTGTCGCGTTCTGATGAACAGGTTCTTGATCTGCAAAATGCTTGGCTCATTGTCACAATGGGCTATGATTTCTCCATGGCCCAACATCTGAACAAATTTCACCAGCTCTCTGTTTGCATGATCCAGCTGTGATTTGCGTTCCAAGGGAATGCACGCAAGGAAATTGGTGTGGCTGCAAACTGCTATCAAAGCAACCACTGACTGTGCATCACCCTCTTGACCAGCTGTACCATCTGACTTGGTGTAGAAGAAATCAAATGAAATTGTAGGCACAGCACCTGCATGGGCCTCGCCTGTCCTCTCGTGGCGCGTTGGTCTGGCCCTATGTGCCAAGCAGCTTGGACACCAGCTAGCAAACGGTAGGTGTGTCAACCTGTGCTTCTGCTGTTCATATTCTGTTGGAACCTCTGCAGAAACTGGTGCCAATGCATCACGACCTTGTTGCCTTTGTGCCTCTCTTGCAGCTGCTGAAATCATTTCCAAATCCAGTTTCTTTGAGTGATCTAAAAGACGCTGAAAACACTTCTGTTTTGAACCAGAACTGGAAAGATTGTAAAAGCAGCATCCTGCCCTCAACGCTGAAAGAGTACTTGTAGACCTGAGCAAGGTCCCATTCACATTGACTTCATCCTCAGGGCTTGGGCGCACGATGACCTGTCCTTCAGGTATTTCCTGGCCTTCAACCTCCAGGCTGTCATCAGGAATGTCTGCATCTTCATCGTCATCTTGTCTCACTGGAAAAACTACTGGATCACCATCTGTCAACGTAAAACCCAAAACACGTGGATCTTTTTCTGCATCTGAAATGAACGTGATGACATTCCTTCTGCCTTGCAAGCCGTGAAAACCAGCATCCAGTTGAATCAAATCTTCAAGCTTCTCACAAAGCTCAGTGACATACCATTTCTTGTCGTTGCCCTCAATCAGAGTTGTCCTGAAAAACTTACCTGACAAATCAGGCTTGACCAGCAGTGGATCCATGTGACCATCTGAGAAGTGTCTGCCAATGCCACAACCTCTTGAATCCAATTCCCATCCTACTGGCCCATTGATGACGCTGTCTAACACGTCAGCCTGGATTGCTCTAACCTGCAAAACGTCCTGTTCATCCAAGCTTTGCTGCATCACTCTGATTGTGCCATGAACGACAATGGATTGATTTTGAAATGTCACTGGAACCTGAACACCAGCTGAGTTGTTGACCAGGGCCTGCAAGTCTGCGTCAATGCCCCAGCCGCTCTGAAGCAAATGCCCATAGCTAAGGATGGGCTGACCTACCCTGTCAGATATGGCAACCTTTTCCCTGAGAAGAATGCACTTGCCATTGACATCTTGCAAACGCACTTCCATATCTTGAACTGCATCAACAGGAATCTCAGCTCCTTGCGCGTCAACCAGTTTGCCTGAAACTCCTGCTGAAGGTTTTCCAAGCCCAAGCAAAGATCTTGGAAATATCGACGCATCTGCTCCAGAGTCAATCAAAATTCCAAACTGTTGTTCACTTGCACTAGCACTCAAAACCGTTCTCACACAACCATTGGAAATCTCATCAACATCACAATCGTTCAAACTGTCACCAATGTAATGATAGATTGCACAAAACACCACCATGACTGTTATGAGGACTTGAATCACGCATATCGAAGATCAGTTCAACAGGTTGTTCAACATCATCTCTGACCTCTTGAATTCTTGAAACTCTGTGCTGTGTGGCTGCTGCTGGCGTCACTGGGTTTTGAGCTCCAGACTGGAATTGTGAAGCACTTGAAACTCCTCCCAAAGAAGACGTGGGAGATCCCTGGATCGCTGTTGAGGTTGCATTCACATCTGAGCCCACCTGACGCACCTGATTTGATTGCCAACAGTCCTTGGCAAAATGCCCTGGACGGCCACACACATAGCAAGTTTTGGGCTCTGATTTGCCCTTGCCTTTTGAGTCATTTCTCGCATTTCCTTTGCCTTTCTGGTCATATGATTTTCCTTTTCCTTTGCCGTCTTTTCCTTTTGACTTTCCTTTTGACTTACCCTTCTGACCACTCTTGTCTTTAGACTTCCCTTTTCCCTTCTGCTTTCCTTTTGACTCCACTCTGTCAATTTCCATTGGCACTGGACCATCACCTGCAGTTGCTGTAGATGAATCCACACCCAGCACCATCTGTTCAGACCAACGTGTAGTTGAGCTGTCATACAACAGGACCATCTCACGCACTTTATTGTATGTTGTCTGCTCTGTCACCTGAAGTTGTAACCAAGTTTTCAAATTGCCAGTGATGCATCCCATGATGATTGCCGTTTTCAAATCATCACTCAGCTTTGAACCAAGGCGTTCATACTCCATGTATGCGTTTTCCAACTTCAGCACTTGTTGCATGAGGGAGGTCTTGTTGTTGAATGTAGGCCAATTCATAATCACATTCAGAAGTCCCATACTACGGTTCTTTGAAGCTGGCTCGTTCTGAACCACAAGCATGCGGTAGGCCTCCAACCCATTTGAATTGCCAACCTGTCTGACCACCATCAAGGGACGCTGTCGGAGAAGGGAAGACAACATGCTATACAAAAAGCTGTTGCGTTGTCGCTCTGCATCACTGAAGTCCACCGGGTCAATGGTCTTTGAAGGATCCTTTCTCATCTCTTGTATATCGTCTGAAAATCTCGTGTCAACTGAAGCCATGTATTGCTCAAACGTCCATGACCATTCCCGCCATCCAGCAATCTCTGACTCCCTACTGGAGTGATCGTAAACAGGAGGTTTAGGAAGCAATTTCCACCAGGATCTATTTTCTTCACCACCACCATGAGATGAAGACTGAGCCATTTCCACAGCTCTAGTTGCAGCTTGTGCTGCAGCTGCTGCAGCTTCCACGGCCATCACCATGCGCTGCACAACATCTGATCCCTCTGTCACCCCTCCAGCTCCTGTTGGTGAGCCACCGGGTGAACCTCCAGGACATGGATTTGCTGGACCTGCTGATTCCATTGTCACTGCACACGCAAGATCTCAGACTGACCTATTGTAAGGAAAATCACCTGCAGAAAAACCTCAATGTCAAACTGCACAATTGTCCAACGCTCTGCACAAGCTTCCAGAAATGAAAATGGACCACCAATTGCACCTGCTATCCAGACCTGTATAATGGACTTATGTCCCCAGTATTTCCAGAAAACTGCAGTATTTGCAAAATGTTTTGATCCACCAGTTCCCAAGCCAGAAAGCGCAAAGATCACCAGAAATGCGGTTGCCCAATTATGGGCTCCGCTACCATGCGAAGGCACGATCGAAAATGCGCTCACTTTTGTGCCTAAATGGGCCTCACAGATATCAGACTTCTCATGCTGTTCATGAGGTCATGAAAGTGACACTGCAAAGTCTATCGTTTCGATTTGTGCGTGTCATCCTTGTCTATGCCATGCCCATGAGTAGGCTCCACATATTTTCACAGTTCAGCGTTTGAGCATGGTTCTGTAAGTTCACACACTGGATCTTGATTGTTGTTGCCGGGTGGTGTGGGAAAATTGGTTGTAGAAATTGCATCGCCTCCAGCAAAGCATTTAGCATCACCAATCAATTCTACTTCCAGGCCTTTACAAGGCAAGTCGGCGTTCTTGTTAACCCCATCCAACGTGCAATTAATATTTGCACAAGTTCCCGACCCTGTCAGCGTGAGCCTGGCGCCCTGACAGGCCTTGAATCCACTGCAGTACAGGTTCGGATAAGAGTTATCCAGAGGAAATTGGAAGTCTGCTTGCTGGCATGAGCCTTCAAGGTTTCAAATGGAAGAGTATGGAACCATATGGAACGATGAAACAACGACAAGAAGCAAATCAAAAATTGTGTCTCCTGAACCCGTTGCAAAAAAAAAGGAGACTGTGGGAGCGCGTTTTTTTACTGTGTTTACAGCAAGTTGTTGGTGCTAATTAATGTGGGATCCTGATTAGTGTAGGGGATCCCCCCCCTCAAACAATTTTTGGTAACTGAATAGTGTGGAAATTTCAAGGGACCGGAGTTTGAATAGTGTGGAATCAAAATTACTTTACTTCGAGTGATCCCCACCATGACATTTATACGTTTTAATATTGGCATATCTTCTAGCATTCCACCTGGTCACTGACAAATCTGCAAGCAAGCCATTGCGTTCTTTTTGCTCTGTGACTTGCTAGCCGGTCTGCCGCTTCACTCTAGAACACAGCTTTCCCACTATCACAAAACAAGATCAAGTTGACTTGATCTTGCTTGACCCAGGACCCAGCAAAGCAAGCGATCCACTCAAATTCTACACACATGATCTTGTATTCTATCTGGCTTCTCATCTGCCATTCTTTGTCCATATGTTGTAGTCCATTTGACTGGCAAACTTCTTTCGGACGTTCTATCCTGCATATCTTCTGGCACACTTTCTGCCAATCTATGTGGCATATCTTCTGGCATTCGATCTGACATTCTATCTCGCATATCTTCTGGCATTCTATCTGGCATATCTCATGGCATTTTCTCCGGCATATCTTCTGGCATTCTATCTGGCATATCTTCTGGCACACTTTCTGCCAATCTATGTGGCATATCTTCTGGCATTCGATCTGGCATTCTATCTGGCATTTCTTCTGACATTTTGTCTGGCATACCTTCTGGCACTCTATCTGGCATATCTTCTGCATTCTATCTGACATTTTGTTTGGCATTCTCTCTGGCATACCTTCTGGCATTTTATCTGGCATATCTTCTAACATTCTATCTGACATTTTGTTTGGCGTTCTCTCTGGCATACCTTCTGGCATATCTTTTGGCATTCTATCTGACATTCTATCCGGCATATCTTCTGGCATTCTATCTGGCCGTTGAGGCCCAGCGGTGCGCACTGAGCTGGGGAGGTCCCAGGTTGAGGTCCAGCGGTGCGCACTGAGCTGGGAAGGTCCCAGGCTGAGGTTCAGCGGTGCACACTGAGCTGGGAAGGTCCCAGGTTGAGGTCCAGCGGTGCACACTGAGCTGGGAAGGTCCGAGGTTGAGGTCCAGCGGTGCACACTGAGCTGGGCAGGTCCCAGGTTGAGGTCCCAGTGCACACTGAGCTGGGAAGTTGTGGTCCCCTTGAATCGCCCAAACTGCACATCTGTGGTTCCCTTTTGTCAAGGGTTTGCCTGCCATGTCTTTCAGCACCCCTTCTGGCAAGGGGTTGTTCCAAGGGTCTTTTGTGGGATGGGTGCCTTTTGTCAAGGCAGTCAGGCTCCATGCCAGCCACATGCCAATGTTCTGCCAAGTTGTTGGCAAACTGCATGATTTGGGCATTGCACAAATAAGAAGGTGTGATTGCAAAGCTTTGTCCTTGCACAAGAGACATCCCCATGACCAAGTCATCAGGCTGTCTCTTGAATGGAATTCACAGCCATCACCATGGATGTAGATGGGAATGGTCTTGGAAGGGGACAATACTTTGCCACTTTTGGCAAGTGGTTCAACAAGCCTTGGGTCTTTGGCTCCTTCCACACCATGCCAAAAAGCAGAGGAATCATGGGGGCAAAACAACCTGTCAAATTCTTCAGGATAGTTTTCATGGAGGTTGGAAAAGAGTAGGTGTGGAAGGAGGACAGCAGCTTCTCCAGTGATTTCCTTCTGTGTTTTCAAATCAAACATAGGCACATTGACATTTTTTGGTTCAGGCAGCTTCATGTTCTTGCAACACAAGGTGGTCATGTCCATGTGGCAATTACCGACATTGCTTCCAAAGCTGCCACATTTGGCTAAGTCTAACAGGTCTTTATGTTGGCAGCCTGATAGCATAGCCAAATGGGCCAGCTCAGCCACCTGGGTTGCTGAAAGCCTTCCTTGGCTCCAGAGCTGCAAAAGCCTCTGGCACAAAGGGTTGCTTCCTTCCTCATTCTGCTCTTCATCCTTTTGACAACCAGTGGACTTTGCTACTTCCAATTCCCAACCTCTCTGCCTCTTACACCTGCTTCCAGAAGCCATTCTGCAATCTCTTTTGCCAAGAGGTCAGGCACCACCCTTTGGACAAGAGGTTATATAAACTGAGTCTGAAAAGCAACACCTTTTGACAAGGAGTACTGGCACAACCATGTGAAAAGAAGTAAAGGCTTATCCTTTGGACAAGGAATAAAGGCTTAACCTTTTGGCAAGCTGATAAGCCAAATGGCTGCAGGTGTGAGCATGCACTTAGCTTGAAAAAACACCAAAAAAACTTGTACAGTGGTAACCCCTTATACTGCTGTGTTCAACTGACAAACTAAACCAAACACTGAAAGGGATTAACTGCACCACCACCCACCCAGAAGCAGCTGCCCTTTTTCACCACACAAGCTTTGTGCTGTGTCTTTGCTGTCTCATCCTTTTGGCAAGGATTTCCACAGCTTGCAAAACTGTACAAGTCCTTTCAGCAAGGATTTTCTCTCCATGTGCCCTTTTGCCAAGAGCTTCACGCTATATCTTCCCTTTTGGCGACAGGTATGGATTGTGCCCTTTTGTCAAGAGCTCCAGGCAAAATCTCCCCTTTGGCCAAGAGGTCTGCAGAGTGCCCTTTTATCAAGAGCTATTTCTTTGATGCTCTGCTGGCAGCTTTGTGCGCCAGCTGCCTCAATTCTTTTGCCTCATCTTTGACTGCCTTGAGAGCTGATCCAGTTGCAATCAGGCAATCCTTGGCTTTCTTGAGGCTCATGGACTGGTCCCCCTTGGCCAAGATCTGCTTCAAGACCTTCTCCTGGCACTGAAGCTTCTGCAAGATCTCCTCTGTGTCCTTCTTGCCCTGCTTGGTGATCCTCTTTGCCTTCTCAGCTTCCTCCAGTGCATCATTGCAGCCTGCTTTCAAAGCAGCTGCTTGGTCCTTTGCCCTTTTGGCCTTTGAGAGCAAGGCTTTCCATTGCTCTTCCTCAGGTTTTTCTTCTTCTTCTTCATCATCATCCTCCCTCTGCTTGTCCTCTATGGCCAGCTGTGCCCTGCCTTTTCCTTTACCTTTTGACAAGGTCTTTCCTGGGCCTTTGGACCCACTGCTTTTGCCATGTCCTTTTGTCAAGGACTTGTTCCCTTTGCCCCAGGCTTGTGCCCTTTGCAGCTGGGTGGTGGAGTCAAGATCCATGAGGTAGTCAAACTCCTCATCATCCTGTTCCTCTGCTTCATATTCCTGTCCTCTGCTCCACTCCTTTCCTCAGACCCCCCAGGTGAAGGGATCTTCTCTCCATTCTATGCGACCACTGGCAACATGGGCATCAAACTCATCCTTCCCAAACTGGGCAACCAGTTCCACTTCACTTTTCCATTGTTCCCTTTTGGCAAGGGTTTGCACATGGGACAGTGACTCCTTCCAGTGCATAAACCTTGGAACATTTGTCCTCACAAGGTACAGTGCCACTTCCTGCCCCTTCTCTCCTTTGGACTTTTTGTCAAAGTCTTTCTTTTCTTTGGCAGTCTTGCTTTTCATATGTATGTTGTGCTTTGACCATGCTTTGCTGTGGTCACTTTTGTTCATCATATCTTTTAGGTTTGCAGCTGCCTCATCAGGGTTCTCTGCATTCTCAGATGCTTTCTGAACCTTTTCAGCCAAAGTGAGCTTCCCCAGTTTGGCTAGGTTGGCTCTTTTCAGCTTCATAGTCCTTTGGCCCCTTTTGGCAAGAGGTTTCTTGTCTGTGCTGGACCCTGTTCCTTTTCCTGTCATATTTTTGGACCCTTTTGGCAAGGGTTTGGCTTTCATTGATTTCATCACCTTCATTACATTTGCTTTCCCTTTGGGCAAGGGATTCTTTTTCATTGCCTTTGGAGGCATTATCCTTTTGGGCCAAAAGCCTGCAGATACCAAGTGCTGTCAACCCAAACACATTGGACCCCATTGGAACCACACTACACACCCAACATTGGAACCATGTCCTGGGTAGAAACAAAAACAAATAACAACCATGAAAAACAATTTCAAATGGAAAACCAACACATTTCATGCCAAAAAAACATGTCAACACTCATGATCATTTTTCAGAAAAAATGAATTTGATCAAATTTGATCAAATTTGATCAAACTCATTTTTTTTGATTTTTTTTGTTTCTGTCAGGTATTTTTTTGTTTCAAGTTGTGGTTGACATGATATTCCTTGACAAAAGGAACAATTGTGGATGAAATTAAGTGAAACCACACCCATAATGGATAAAACACTGAACATTTACTGTTGAAAACCATGTGGAACCAACACACAGAATCCTTTTGGCAAGGATTTTTCAATTGCTTTCAAACCCAAGAAATAAATTGTACTATTTAAGAGTATTGAATACATGTTCATTTCAATGTTGGCCCTTATTGATGTGAATCCCTTTTGGCAAGGGCTTCCATATTTGTTCCATGGACCCACCTCAGAAAACAACCTACATCCCCCAAATCTTTCACCAGAAGGATTGAGTTGAACCCTTGCCCAAAGGGATTTCAACACACACATATATATATATTAAACCAAAAAAAACAAACCAAATGCCAGAAACTTCCCACAAGACATTGGGGGGTAAACCATTCAACCTGCCTTGACCCAATCCCATGCCCACAGCTATTATGTTTTTCAAGACCTCATGGTCTGCTCTGACCCCTTTTGGCAAGAGGTTTGAAGTTCAGCTGGCATGGCAGTGCCCCTTTTGTCAAGAGGTTCATGCCTGCTTTAAAAAAACACTTTGAGCCATGCCACACCATTGACAACTGCAAAAACAAACATATGATGAAGTGATTTGATGATTGCTGATGTTAAAACAGGCCATTAAGTATAGAATTGTTTCATGACATTGTTTTCAAAACATCCACATGTGGCATGGCACAAAGGAAAAAAAAACAACAGTGAGCCCCTGTGCTGATGGGCTCAACTGTTGAAACTGTACAATCCCTTTTGGCAAGAGATAGGGCTACCAGGTGGCATTGATTCCTTTGGGCAAGGAATTTGGCAGGTGGTTGGCTGCTGGTGCTTTGCAGGTTTCAAATCCTTTTGGCAAGGAGTTTTGGCAGTAGGGCTTTGCAGGTTTCAAATCCCTTTGGCAAGGATTTAGCTGTTCATGGCCTCATCAATGAGGAAGGTGCTCACTGCAGAGTGCAGTGAGTCCCAGGCCTTGTCCACCCATCTGTGGTCCTCATGGCGAGTTCTGATGGGCCAGACTGTGATGCCTTTTGACAAGGCTTCCCTGCAAATGCTAACATTGTCATCAAATAGATGACCTATGCCATTTTTGTGGCACCATTCTGCTTTTCCTGTTGCCCCAGTTCTGGCTCTACTTTACACTAGTGAACTCCAGGGGCAACTTCCTCACCTTCTGGTGCACCTGATGCTGTCTGTGGGGGCCACAGAAGCACACCATGAACACGTGGTAGCCATTGTCCAGCAAGCCTTGCACAGCTGCTATGGACGTGAGGCTGACCACCTCATTGACCTCCATCACATTGTGCCAGTCCACAGCTACTCTGGTGTTCCTGTTCTGCTTCAGGATCCAGGTGCCTTCAGGCTCTGGTTCTGGCACTGGGTCCATGGTCTCTGCCCTTTTGACAAGGCGTCTTGGCTTTGGTGGTGGTGGGGCTGGTGGAGTTCTCCAGGAACTTGCCCCACCAGACCCTTGTGGCTCATCTGTTACACCCCTTTTGCCAAGAGATGGATCCTTTTTCTTCTCATCCCTTTTGTCAAGAGATTGATCTTCTTTTTTCTCATTTTTTCATCTTTTTTTCCCTCTTTTTTCTCATCTTTTTCCCATCTTTTTTCTCATCTTTTTCCCCACATTGACGTGTGGGGTTTTTGTTTTTAGTTCTGTATCCGCTCCTCCTCGTCCTTCCTTCCTTCCCGTCCTCCCTCCCTCCTCCCTCCCTCCCTCACTCAACTCACTCACTCACTCACTCACTCACACACTCACTCACTCACTCACTCACTCACTCACACACTCACTCACTCACTCACTCACTCACACACACAAACAAACACACACACACACGTTCTTCAAGGACTTTCATTTGTTGTTTGAGCCTAGAGTTAAAATCTAGATTCCCAATTCAGTTCAATAAAACAAACCGTTACAAGTACATCCATTCAAATGTTCTCTGTCACTGTCTTCGCAGTAATCGCTCTTTTTCATCTGCTGGATATGTCAGATTCGAAATCAAAACACGCAGGGTCCAATAGTTCTGAACCATTTATCCAGATGGTACAAACCACCCAACAAAAACTATCTGGGGAAATGGTTATCGCCAAGAACACCCCCAAAAACACAAGTGAGAACCATTCCAGCAGATGAAGCAAGCTATAGAGAACTGTGGAGTCGGGGGAATCTTAGATTCTCAGACAGAATGGCTCAGTGAAGTGTCTCACGGAAAGCGCTCAGAAGAGGAAGTGATCATTGGCAAGGATGTAAACGGTAAAATAACGTAGGGCTGGTACACCAGAAAAGATTGGAGTAGTCCAATTGTGAAATATTGGAGTGAATATAGATAGAAAAATTTGGGAATGATCACAAAGGTCTCCAAATAGTGCATGAATTGATACCGAATTCGAAGCAAATGTAAAAACATTGAATGAAGGGAAAATATAGTTGATGATGTCCCAAGGATATATCCACGATTGTAAACGAATATTGCAGAAAATCCACGGCCGCATCCAGAGCCAGCAAAACTGTGGCGGATATGATGTTAGGTGCCCCTGAATGGGTTCCAAGTTTGCGGGGAATCCAGCCCCGAAAGGCGTCTCAATAGGAATTCAGAGATGTGGATGGTGTCGAACTGCGTCGCGTTCTGGGGGTAGTAAACTTCTTGATAGATCTCCGCCGAAGCTTGCTCATGAAGTTCTTGAAGTAACGGCCAAAAGCTGCCGATGAGTTTTTTGGGTGGCCATTTGCCGAAGAGCTCGTCCGATGGATCTAGTCTCGTCCAGCTGTTGGCGTCTAATAGCAATGGCACAATCCTTCCGTTCCTGAGGCCGAAGCCCCAGTTACCACGTCCACAATCTTTCAACCTGAATCCTCTCTTGGAGACCATCGCGACGGCTAGTGCCAGGCGATATGTGATTTCCTCAGGGTCCAACCCTGAGAAATCTGCCTGACTATAAGGAATAAGCCTCTCACAGATCATGAAGTGGAAGTGAATTTGCTGAATAGGTCCACCCACCGGCCGATTAGGCTCCAGTAAGGAAATCCAAGAATGGAACTCCTGGATGAACTGAGCAGTGAATTCCGGGATCTGACGAAATGCTCTGATTTCTTCTGTTGTATACGAAAGGTCTTCCGTCGCCGGACTGAGTTTAAATGCTAATCGAGGGTATTCATTGGAGGCAAAAACTTTTCTCCACGCGCCAATGTACGATGGACCTGAGGTCAATGTCAATGGTCTGTATGTGGGTCCTTCTTCTCGAAGAAACTTAAATTGACCACGGAGAACATCTGGGAGGCGCTCGATGAGCTTGAAGTCTGTCTTCCTGGTTCGGCTGCGCGTTGGGTTCGTCAATACCCCGCCCAGGACCAATTGGAACGGTCCTTTAATGGAGTGGAGTCGAGGTAGCCGCGGGGCGAGTAATGACAGTTGCCGAGGTTGGATGTTCGAATCTGTCAAGATTTCGTCCAGGTCCTGTGAGCTATCTTCAGATGAACTCAGGTCCCGAGGGATGGGTCTGGCCCGGGCTTTGGATGAGGAGGCGGCCATCAACAATATGAATTGAGGGCAAAATAGGAGCAGGTGAAAGAAAAATTCTGCACACCCACAGAGAACAATAATGTCTCTAGTCCGTCTTGATCCAAAATGATGAAGGTGCCACTATAGAGTTCGGATAGCCGCCTGTATATGTTCCCGGGAAAAAACAGAAAAGATGTACCCTGAATTGGAAAACGTGTGTCTCTGCCGATTTGGGCTACAAATTATGAACCCACCAAAAACATTATGAAAGCAGGGGTGAGTGTACATTGAACTCGTCTCCGATCTTGCACTGAAACAATTGCATTCTTGAACACGATGATGGGCCAATAATGCTGAAGACAATCTTACTGAGACCTGCAGGGTTGAAACAGGTGATTTCAATTTTACTGATAGACCAGAAGGCTAAGAGGATCGTGTCTACAGCGCCTCTAACTGGAATATTGCCGGGTAAATGGACCCAGACCCTGATTATGACTAAACAACTCGTTGCAGTTGGATGTGATGTCGTGCAATATGAGAAAGTTAAGTCCCTGCTGCTCACTAAAGTTTTTTGGCGCACTCAACTCTCTATTGTCGGGGAGAGGCGTGATGAAGTTCTTGAGCACCGCATTGAGCTCCAGGAGAATAATAACTCGTCATAATAGATCCAGGCGGAGCAATAACGGAAGTTGCACGGACCACATCTCAATAAATAAAATCGTCGAGGAAGCTACCAGCAATAGACCAGAGAAATGAACCCGTAGGAAGTTCAACATCTGATGAGGTGCCTGATTGGAGATGGAAAGTTCTGTTAGCCAGCCTCGTTGGGAGCTGCTCGTAATCCTCCAACGAAAGTAAAGCAACCTATGATACTGAATGTTTTGAAACACACTTACTATACTGGGCACCGCCCACTCGGCTTACATACTCCTCCACCGGAGGATGACAGTTCACGACTGTCTGGGCTACAACCGCACCCTCAGGGGGTGGGTGCCCATTCTCTTTCTAGGGGCCCACAGGGGGTTCCACCTTCTCGGTCAGTTCTGACACGAGAGCCCCGGAGGGCTTCATTACTTGGCCATTGGGTTCTATGGCCCGGTCATTGGGTCCCGTGACCAATTTTGGAACCATCATGGTTCCAAGTAAAAGAACCACCGGTTCTTTTCTTCAAATCCCCCCTATTCCCCGAATCTAGGTCCAAATATATGGACTTAATGGCGACAAATCACCCAAAACCAACCAAACATAAAAAAATAACATACCGGGGTTTTTTGGGAGATACCAAAACCGAGGGAGCAGGAAAGACACGCAATCCTTTAGCTTCCCTGTAACGCGAAAACACATATCAAACTGTGATCGCAGGATCACTAGTGTCTGTCCACCGGATCAGCACATTTTGACTCCAAATCCATGGAGATAAACTACCCTGCACGGGTATAACGCATCATGCTGGCACGCATGAGACAGGATGACCCATCCTGTGCAACTGCCCACACCGTGGGGAAATGAGGTCTGGAGACATCCAGACATAAACAAACGCAAACAACAGGCAACCTGCCTGGAAAAATTTGAAAACGTACGCTGAGAACCTCCCAGCATATAAACCGTGACTAAATGAAGTCATGCAAGGCACGCGTCCCGTTGTCAAACAACGCCTCATAGTCCAAGATAATGCCAAAAAATATAAAACCACGGGCTTGATGAGGTGGAAAATATCCAAATACCTCATGAAGTCGGTCTGACCCATCCTGTTCAACTGCCCACACCGTGGGTAAACGCAGTCTGGAAACTTCCAGACCTAACCAGACTCAAACAAAAGGCAACCTGCCCAGAAAATTTGCAATACATGCCGGGAACTTCCCAACACATAACTGTGACTAAAAGAAGTCATGAAAGGCACTCACTGTGTTGCCCAACAACGTCTCAGAGTCCAAAACAGGACCAAGACATCCACGATGTTGATAAAGCGGGAAATACCCAAATACCCCACTAGATCGAGCAGACTCTCTTGTGGGATAAGTGGTCACACCACAAAGAGGGACCCCCCCCTTGCATCTCACCATTTGACGAAACACCTCTTTGATGGGTCTATCAGGGATGTCCATACGATAGTCCACGAAAACTTGTCCAAACTGCTGTTTGGATCCGACTGATGTCCCTGTGAAAAACCTTGTGCAGGAGTAAATGGCTCATGAAGGGGTGGACCACCTCGAAGGAGGGCCGAATAAATTGAACCTTGGCCAGGTTTCGCCACCGCAAGCTGGATGACAACTACGCAGCAACCTGCATAGGACCTTTGCCAGACTTCGCCAGCACAGTCTGGACAAGACTCTGCTCAGTTCCCTGGGCTCAAAAGTTCGCACCGAAGACCTCACCTTGAGAGGTAAAAAACCTTGTATCGTGCCAACGATCTGGGAAACTTGTTGAAATAAAATAGCTCGCTGGCATCCTCAATCTATTGTAAGGAATGCACCTGACTATTGTCATCCACAACGTGGGATAACACTAAGACTGTGCAGTTGGACATGAGCACACGACGCTCCCACTGCACCAAAGCCCATAGAGGCAGAGGAGGTGCTTGTTTTCTGTCCCTGGGCACCTTCTGGTTCAGGAACATTCCAATAAAAACTGAATATACCACCTGTAAACATCCGACCTCTGCGGATTTCAACAGCCATCGAAGCACTTTGATGACCGAACTGCAAGAACTACTGCCATGCGATGTAGATCTCGACAATGACATTGTGATTAAAATTTTTGCCAATTGAACCTCTGTAAAGGAGGTGAGATCCACTTGTAATGCCGTACCGATCTTGAAAAAAGGCTTGCAACTGGAAATATACTTCATAGCCGTGCCCGGTGTCACATTGTCCAAAATTCGGTTCAGATGCATACGTTGATGCTGCGACATACTCGTCACTTGCCAAATTCTGGATAGTGGGCCCAGCTGTGATAACAAATCGAACCACATCTGACAGAGCACCGGTGAAGTACTGGAAAAACGCACTCTGCTAATAGCCCCTTGTTGACGTCTGGGAGGATGCAGTAACTCTGAAAAAGGCCTATTAGGCACAAAATCAATCGGTACTGACTCTGAATAACCCAAACATCCTGGAGGCTGAGGCAGTTCAACAGTCTGTTGCAATGTCGTCCAGCTCCGAATCACAGGTAAATTCTCTGGGGGAATTTGCAAAGGAGTAACCCCAGGGACAATGCGAATGGAATCAACAGGAAACTGTTGAGGGGGAGGAACATTACACCCCTGATTTAAATCTGAAACCCTCAGAATACCTGGATGTCGCTGAGCTGAAGACTGTCCCGAGTACCCCATAACGTTCGGTGCCACCGGATGCAATGCCGACACTGGGAATGGAGACATCAGGCGAGGACCTTGAGGTAGAGGTTCACGCTGCAACGGAGCAGATTTTTGGCCTGGATTGCAATGGCGGTGAAATCACTAAACTCGTGTCCAATGAACTCTCCACACTCTGTACCAATGACCCCACATCCATGGAATTTTCCATCACGACAATGCCGATGTGTATGGCAACTATGCCCTGTATGACCAGGCTTTGCACGTCCACAGGGTAACTCACACCAGCGACATTTTTCACCACACGATCCCCTGTCGGGGATGGGTGACCCGGAAGGATTTTCCAATCAGGTGTGGTTGGTAAAGGTACAGGTGATGCTGAGGATAAAGGGATACGAAATCGATGGCACAACTCGTTGACAATGAGGAGAAGTGCAGTAATCAACTGTTCTAGTGATAACACCAAGACCGTCGCTCTGTCCATGCCGCCCAGGAACTCTCGGTGTCCGTGAATCAAAGCGAAAAAGCCCAAAACACTGAAAATATCTGCATGACAGTAAAAACCCCACTGATCAATGTCAAGGCCTGCTCCCGATGTCCAAAAGAAGACTGTTAGTTGAGCAGACGAACCGGACAAGCGCAAAACGAGACTGTTCTCCATTCCCTAGGAACACCCGGTATCTGTGAGTCGAGCGTCAGTGGATCCCTATAAAATACACGCTGGCCTATTGAATAAATGTAGACGCACCAATGAAAGTCCTCCCGCTTGACCATGTCTCGCTTCGGATCTCAGAAAGCTCTCCTATTTCATCTGCTATATAGCTTGTCCCACTGTTGAATCAGGCTGGATTCAACTACACTTCATCAAAACCATTTGACCAGATGACATCGACTGGGAACTGTCTGGAGGTATTGATTCGAGAGATCCTCTAAGAGGCCTGGAGGTCATGACATCCCCCAGTGCTGTGGCTCTGTCCAACCTTCCGGAAGTTTTGCTAAAATCTTGTCGAGGGAACCTGCATTGATGCGACGCCCGGAATCCATGAACTCAAATGAATGAATTACTCTTCGAGGGGAATCCATGAAAGCAAATGAAGAAAAATAAAATGAACGCTGTCGAACAAACTCACCGGACTAAACATTACTAGATGTAAGGCTGACATCCGGGCCCAAGATATCCGGCGAGAAAAAACCAGAGGTGTGATGTGGTGTCCTGTCACCACCGTTGATATACTGGTAGCCTGTGTCGCAGGAAACCTCGATACTCTGTGAACACGGTCAGTCATCCAAAATTTGTTCATCACGAGAACCTGAATGTGTATGGCCGCTATATCCTGTGTGAGACATTACCTCACGTCTAGTTGGGTAAAGCTCGGCAGCCATATTGCTTCCCACCGTAGATGTATAAGCTGGTGTAGGATGTCGTAATGCAGACCGTGTCCAAGATACATGTATACAACATCAAAATTTCGGATGAAGAGTACGTCTCCTTCGCCAACATGATGTCATGAAGTGCAGTGCAGTACCGATTTGCATCATACAGCTGAAAGATCGTTCAATGAAGGGTCATTCAGTTGTAGGGTGCAAGGCCATACATGTAAGGGAACGTCCAGAGGTGAAAGCCGATTAAAACTGGGTGCAGGCTGCTCCTGTAACGAAGGTCATAGCCACTGTAATCGTCCAGGAGACCATCATCTATGCTCGGTACACTGGTCCATGCAACAATACCAGTCCAACAAAATTCCCTAACAGCTCCAGAAGGAATCTCTCCAAAGACCAACTATCAGAATGGGATGCTAGGGAGTGTACAGCAGTAGGACCGTGTATGTCCATGTCCATCCAAACCAGGGTGCCCGAATCTGCCCAACGCAGCAATTCATTGCATCGAAGGGATCCGCCCGAGTGACGAAACTACGAGATGCCGTAAAAAGTACAATGAATGTCAATGCCCACACCCTCAACGCAACTGAAAACAGATGACGAAGAAGAAAAGTTGTTGAAAAGCACTGCAACTGCAACCACGCAACCCGAAAATGGTCTGGCATGACCAAAAACAAAAATGTTAAACATACAAATGAAAGTCCTTGAGCCAAAATGGAAACAGGAACAAAGAAGATCCTTGCAAAACAAAGTGAACAAGTACACTAACCACACACACTCACTCACTCACTCACTCACTCACTCACACACACAAACAAACACACACACACTCACTCACTCACTCACACACTCACTCACTCACACACTCACTCACTCACTCTCTCACTCACTCACTCACTCACTCACACAAACAAACACACACACACACACTCACTCTCTCACTCACTCACTCACACACTCACTCACACATGTGGCAGGCGTGGCGTCTTTTGCGTGGCAGGCGTGGGACAATGTGCACTGCCAAGGGGTCGGATGTACGCCCTGGCGTCCCTTGGGTCTCCGCCTCTTTTGCGTGGCAGGCGTGGGACAATGTGCACTGCCAAGGGGTCGGATGTATGCCCTGGCGTCCCTTGGTCTCCGCCTCTTTTGCGTGGCAGGCGTGGGACAATGTGCACTGCCAAGGGGTCGGATGTACGCCCTGGCGTCCCTTGGGTCTCCGCCTCTTTTGCGTGGCAGGCGTGGGACCATTTGATGTGCAGGCGTGGGACAATGTGCACTGCCAAGGGGTCGCCCTGGGTCTCCGCCTCTTTTGCGTGGCAGGCGTGGGACAATGTGCACCCAAGGGGTCGGATGTACGCCCTGGCGTCCCTTGGGTCTCCGCCTCTTTTGCGTGGCAGGCGTGGCACAGTGTGCACTGCCAAGGGGTCGGATGTACGCCCTGGCGTCCCTTGGGTCTCCGCCTCTTTGCGTGGCAGGCGTGGGACACAATGTGCACTGCCAAGGGGTCGGATGTACGCCCTGGCGTCCCTTGGGTCTCCGCCGCTTTTGCGTGGCAGGCGTGGGACAATGTGCACTGCCAAGGGGTCGGATGTACGCCCTGGCGTCCCTTGGGTCTCCGCCGCTTTTGCGTGGCAGGCGTGGCACAATGTGAGCAGCCAAGGGGTCGGATGTACGCCCTGGCGTCCGTTGGGTCTCCGCCTCTTTTGCGTGGCAGGCGTGGGACAGTGTGCACTGCCAAGGGGTCGGATGTACGCCCTGGCGTCCCTTGGGTCTCCGCCTCGTTTGCGTGGCAGGCGTGGCACAGTGTGCACTGCCAAAGGGTCGGATGTACGCCCTGGCGTCCCTTGGGTCTCCGCCTCTTTTGCGTGGCAGGCGTGGCACAATGTGCACTCACTCACTCACTCACTCACTCCCTCACTCCCTCCCTCCCTCCCTCCCTCACTCACCCTCTCACTCAGTTCGCTTCACTTCCATCATCATCATCATCATCATCATCATGATCATCATCATCATCATCATCATGATCATCATCATCATCATCATCATGATCATGATCATGATCATGATCATCATCATCATCATCATCATGTGCCAGCGATGTTTACCAGCCACAGGGCATGCAGAAAGAATTCACAAAATGTGCGGCTGCGCTCGAAAGAGTGCAGAACATTACTTTGGTCAGCGAAAGTATGGTGAGCACACCATCGTTTTGATAGTGTGTCGGAAGGCTGGAAAGGCGAGGCCGTTTCGAATGTGTGTTAAACATGTATGGTGTTGAATATGTCAGGCACACCAACAGTTTGTTCCTCACATTGACGTGTGGGGTTTTTGCTCCCCACATTGACTTGACTTGGTGTAGGTTATTGAAATCACTTTTAAGTTATGCCATGCAGTTATGATGTTTCCGGTCTGTGCCGGGAACGGAAAAGAGAACGCAGACACTCACTCACTCACTCACTCACTCACTCACTCACTCACTCACTCACGCACACACTCACACACGCACACACGCACACACGCACACACTCACTCACTCACTCACTCACTCACTCGCTCGCTCCCTCGCTCCCTCGCTCCCTCGCTCCCTCGCTCCCTCGCTCCCTCGCTCCCTCGCTCACCCACTCACTCACTTCACTTCACTTCACTTCACTTCACTTCATCCCTCACTCACACACACCACACTCGCATCACTCACTCACACTCTCACTCACTCACTGTACATGAACATACATACATACACACAAACTCACCCACCATCACCGCTCCATCACTCTTATACTTCCTCTTCCCTTCTTGCTCTTCTATGGTCAGTCTAAGTCTAAAGAAGTTGGTAACATGTGGGGTTATCCGGTCCTTTAATTTCCCATCCCTTTTGTCAAGAGATTGCTCAGGCTCTGTTTTTGCCCTCTTGGCATCCACATGCATGCTGGAGCTGCTGCTGCTGCTGGTGGAGCTTTCTGTGCTGCTTGGTGTTGCAGCTGGTGCTGCTGCATTTGTTGCAGCTGGTGCTGCTGCATCTGCTGCAGCTGGTGCTGCTGCATCTGCTGCAGCTTGGTTTTGATCCCTTTTGGCAATGGCTTCAGCTGCTTCTCTGGCCAGGGCCTTCTGTCTCATCTTCTCCCTCCTGGCATGGCTCACTGTGCCAACTCCTGATGGCCTGTTCTTGTTATTCCTGTACCAGGATTGGCCATCCCATTTATCCCAATCTGCCATCCCCTTTGGACAAGGGGTGTTTCCTCAACACCCCTAGGCTTTGGGTTTGGTGAAAGGGTCCCTTTTGGCAAGGGATCCAACAGCAGGACTTGTTTCAGATGGGACCCTTTTGGCAAGAGTTCCAAGTGTCAAAGGCGCAAATTCCTTTGGGCAAGGAATTGAGACCTGAAAATGGCGATGGTCTCCTTTCAGTCAAAATTTGTGCCAAAAGCTGCAGTCATGCATGACACATTCACATGTGCAACCCATGAACACAGGGAGGTGAGGTGTGACATGTGCACATGTGTGTGTGTGACATGTGGTATCTACCATTACCAAACACCCACCCCAAAACATGTCAACACCTACCCCCCTTGAAAACATTAATCCTTTTAGGGGTCAACAAAAAAAACAAACTTTAAGGGTCAACACACCTGCCCACCCTTCCCATGCCAACAGTGGTGCACTTTTTGACACACACCTAAGCTGTCATGTTCATCCCTTTTGCCAAGAGATTTTGGGCTAACCCCTTTTGTCAAGAGGTATGGTGAAACTTTGTGCAGCCCCTTTTGCCAAGAGGTTTGGGCAACCCTTGGGAAAAATGCAACCCCTTTTGTCAAGAGGTCTGGTGAATCTGTGCAATTCTTTTACTGAAAAGCAGCCCCTTTTGTCAAGAGGTCATATGTAGCATGAAACTATTTGCAATCCCTTTTGTCAAGAGATATTCACCAGGTGTCATAGCATTCCTTTCTCAGCTGCACTGCTTCATCTTTTGTCAAGTGATCCTGCTCCAGCCTGTCTTTGATGTGCTGCAAAATTTCTAAATACTGTACATGGTTTTTGTGCCTGGTCTCCACAATCAAGTGGAGGGGGGGCTTGCCATCATCAGCTGTGGTCCCACAGATATATGCTCTCCATGGTTCTTTCTGGGATTTGGTGACCTGGAGTTTGGTCCAGACTTTTCTTGGGAAGGCTGCAGGTGAAGCACCTGCATGGGTGGTCACTGGCCCTTTTTTCAAGGGTTTTTTTTGGCACTTGCTTTTTTGGCAAGCTTAGCAGCTGGCCTTTTCATCTTTGCAACCATGCCCAATTTACTTTTCAGATTGGCTTTCTCTCCTGCACTGCTGGCTGCTGCTGCTGCCAGTCTGCCTTCCCTCCTCCTTAGAAAGGAAGGCTCTGCAATTTCTTTGGCCAAAGTATTTCCTTTTGGCAAGGAATTTCTTTCAGGCATTTTTTTTGGCCAAGGAGCTACTGGAAGGTTCTTCTTCAGCCTGGGGGCTGCTGACCCCTTTTGCCAAGGGGCTGGGACTTGCCTTTTCTGAAGGTGTTCCAAAACATTTAGGCATACCCATGGAATCAAGGGAAACATCAGAAATTTCTTTTTTCAGTTTCTTGGCAGGTTTGCCACTGGCCTCTGCATCCCTTTCAGCAAGGGGTGAGTCTTCTCTTTGCTTTTCCCTTTTGACAAGGGGTAAGGCAGGCTCCTCAACTTCAAGCTTTCTGTCCATGAGTTCAAGAACCTCTTGGATGGACAAAAGCTCCATAGCAGTTAACTTGCTTGCACAATTTCTTAGGCCATCCCCCAGCTTGAGCCTTCTGATATGGAAGAGTAAGGTCCCAATTCTCTCCGCTCTCATGTTTGTCCACACCCCTCCACTCCATTTGGAATCATTGCATTTTGGGTCTTCCAAAACCATTTGGAATACTGCATTCCTTATGCAACTGGCATGGATTTCTCCTGTGCTTTCCAATTGCACCAACCCTTTTATCAAGGGTATGTTCTTCAGCAGCCCCTTTGGATTAGCTGCTTGTGTTTTGGATATGGCCTCATAAGGTCCAAAGTTGCAAACCAGGTCCTTGTGCTGAATCAGACATCGAAACAGCAACCCTGAATCCACCTGGGGTTTGCTAGTGTGTCTAGCTCCCCCTTTGCCAGACATAACAGCCCCTTTTGCCAAGAGGTTTTCCTTGGCGATCCCCTTTTGTCAAGAGGTCAGACACATGAAAAAACTGCAAAACTTGGGCCAAAAGTAGCCAGTGGAATCAATAGTGAAATCAATCGTGAAATCAATTGTGAAATCAATTGTGAAATCAACTGGAACCATGCACATGTAAATCAATAACAGCTGCTTAACACACTCTATTGAAAAAATCAATAGCTATTGATTTAAAAAAAACAAATAGAAAACCTATGGTTTCTATTGATTAGGATCAATAGACGATGCCCAGGGAAGGAGGGCGATGGGAGTCACAAGACGAAGGGCATCACGCACATGTGCCTGGAGGATCTGATGGAGAAGTGCCAAGCAGAGGGCTTGGCGCTGCCTCCCAAACCAACGAGGGGACTGCTGATGAGGATGCTTCGAGAGAACACGCCTCCCGACGGGAACGAGAAGGTGTGCTTCGGTTCCTACAAGCGGTACAAGTACAACGAGGTGAACGAGTCCTACCTGACGTGGGCAATGCAGGAAGTTGCGGCCAATCCGCAACACTCACCGGATCTGGCACGGCTGGCTCGATGGGCCCAAGCCCGCAAGCCGGCAACCAGTCACGGTGGAGTCGCCTCGGGCAGTGGGGATCCAGAGCGTTCTCCTACCTTGCCAGTGCCAGCCGCAGCGCTTCCGACGGCGAAAGTCAAGGTGAAGGACGAGACCCAGAAGCACCAGAGGACTTCGAGGACCCGACCAATCCCAGACGAGACCAGCAGTTTCTCGATGGTTTCCGAACCGGAGCAGACCCTGGCCGAGGAGATCGCGGACATGGAGAGTCGTCTTCAAATGATGAAGGCAGCGAAAGAGGCCGAGGACTAGAAGACGCCGAGGAAGAGGACCGGCGAGGCAGAGTTCAGCACTCCAAAACAAGGGTGAAAAAGAGGGCCTATTGGCAAAAGTTGAAAGAGCTCCAGGAGATGAAGCGGAAGATGAAGACTGGAGCGCACACTGGCTATGTCACTGAGAATGTCAACGTCCTCAAGAATGACATCACCACTGAGGAGACCTTCGACGTTGAGGAGATCTTCGACCATGAGGAGCGCTTTGACTCACAGAATGCCGAGGTTTCTGAGGATGACGACGCCTCTGACCCCATCGACCTTGATGAATATGAGACGGATTTGGAGACCGGCTATCCCAAGGTCAAGCTCTACTACCCTGATGACTTTGATGAGGTCAAGAACCTACCTTCGAGGAGGATGAAAAGAAACCGTCGCAAACGAGTCAAAGGACTTGTACATCGAGCTTTGGCATGTTTGGCAACCACTTTGGTAGCCTTCTCAACGCCGGTGGTCGCTGAATTGGAAGAGGCGATCCTGGAACCTGCCAAAGATCTATGCAAGGCCATCTTGGGGCCGAACACTTTCCAAGGGAAGCCTGAGGACTTTGCCTTGCTTGAGCTCTTTGCGGGCTCAGCGAAACTGACTACAGAGTTTGCCCACCAAGGCCCTAACGTCTTGGAGCCCCGCGACATCATGCTGGGCCACGACCTCTTTGACCAGTACCAGCAGGAGAGCGTCTTCAATGACATCAACTACAGGAAGCCCAAACTACTTTGGGTAGCACTCCCTTGCACGAAGTGGTCTCAGTGGCAGAGGCTCAACTATGCCCAGCGTCGCCAACAACTCCGCCGAGAACGACAGAAGCAGCGGAGACTGATTCATTTTGCTGTTGAGTGCGCCTGGAATCAGATTGCCAATGGGGGGGAAGTGATGTTTGAACACCACCGTTTTTCCGAAATGTGGGATGATCACTCCATGAGCAGCCTTATGGAGACCAACTTTATGGTCTACTCCGACATTGACATGTGCCGCTATGACCTGAGGGCCGCCACGGATGGCGGTAGGCTCAGGAAACCTACAAGGATTGTAGCCTCTGACCCCAAGCTACTGACGGCACTAGACCGTTCCTGCCATGGAGGGCATCATCACACGCCCACAGAGGGCCGCAATACCAAGGCAGCTGGAATATATACGTCGGCATTTTGCCGAGCGGTGGTACAAGGCTTTGACCACCAGAGACGTAGCATCTGTGCCTCCGAGACCGATGCGTCCAACAAGACCTGGAATGCCCTCGTTGCCGAGGGAGGGGCCCCGCCGGAAGCTGACGATTACGTGGAGCACAAGATGACCGGCATTGAGCTTCCTGGCCATGTCCCCATACCTCTGGCACGGGCACTTCGCAGGATTCACCAGAATCTTGGACACCCATCCAACCATGACCTTGCACGACATCTGAAACTGTCAGGTGCAAACGAAGCTGCTGTCAAGGCTGCTCAGTCAATTAGATGCAGCTCCTGTGCCAGGCTGTCCAACCCAGCCACGCGGAGACCCGCAAAACTGGTTAGACCTCTTGAGTTTAACCAAGAAGTGGCCGTCGACACCCTCAACTTGTACCTTGATGGGCATGAAAAGGTTGAGATCTTATCAGTTTTGGACTTGGCCACAGGTTACCATGTGGTCAAGCGCCTGAACGGCCGCTTGTCAGTGGACCTCTTGAAGACGTTCACCGACTGTTGGCTTGGATGGGCTGGCCCGCCATTGAGGTTGTCCTGCGACCTGGAGAGGGGCTTCCTCAAGGAGTTCACCGATGGTGTGGAGATGGGTGGCACACATGTGAAATACATCGTTGGCCAAGCACACTGGCAAGCGGGTGCCATCGAGCGTCAGGGAGAGTGGTTCCGAGCCATGTGGGACCGCACAGTGAAGCACTCCCTACCTTCCATTGAGGAGGTGGACTACACGCTGGCTATGGTGGCAGCTGCCAAGAACAATCTACGCCGTAAGCATGGCTACTCGCCAGCCCAGTGGTTGTTCGGATCTCAGCCCAGAACTGGTGATGCCTTCTTGGACGAGGAGGACAGCCTGCATCAGAGAGAAGAACTTCGATCTCCTGATGAGCTCTGGAGGAGGAAGCAGACCATACGACAAGCAGCGAGGCAGTCTTTTATCCAGACCCAGGCCGACGACGCATTGAAACGTGCTGTCCTAGGCCGACCTCGCACCAACAATGAGATCTTCGAACAGGGCGACTACGTCTACATCTTCCGGGTCGACAAGACGACGGGAGGCAAAGCTCGCCATCGACAAAACGCAGGTGAATGGATAGGACCTGGTGTGGTAGTCGGTAAAGAGGGTGCCTCTTACTGGGTATCACGTGGGGGCCGCTGCATATTATGTGCAGCTGAACACCTCCGACCTGCAGAATCTGAGGAACTGGGCACCGCCTTCCAGACTAAGGCGGTCAAGGACGACCTCATGAGACTGGCACATCGCCTCGAGGACAGTGAGGATGAGGACATCTTTGCAGATGCCACCGCACCCATGCATGCAAAGAGGATCGTCAACTATGACACAGTGCCAGAACGACGTGTCCGGACAAAGGGCACAGTGAGGATGCATAAACGACCAGTACCTCCTGGCGGTGCAGAGCAAGGAGCCCGAGAGAGGCCTTTGCCCCCGGTTCCTGATGACGATTTTGAAGCTTTGGTAGACAAGGAGGTTGAGGAGGCTGGTACGCCAGCACCAGCTCGGCAGGCCCTAGTCGCAGAGAGACGAACTCCGCGATCAGTCATCAAGCAGGTGGACAAGGAGATCCGGTGGGACGACATCCCAGAGAAGGAGCGACATCTCTATGTGGAGGCAGAGGCCAAGCAATGGGAGGAACACATCAAGTACGAGGCGGTTCGGGTTCATCCACCTGAGGATGCAGAACTTCTTCGCGCAAAAGTTCACCCCAACAGGATTCTCAACGCCCGGTTTGCCTACCGGGACAAACATGCTGCCAAACGACGGGAAGACTCTACAGTTGGCCCCAAGGCCAAAGCAAGACTTTGTGTAGGAGGACATCGCGACCCTGATCTACGCCATGGAATGATCAACACCGAAGCTCCAACAGCGTCGCGGTGTTCCCTCATCACGCTCCTGTTTCTGGCAGCACAGTTTGGTTGGCAACTAGCAGCTGGAGATGTCGAAGCCGCCTTTCTCAACGGGGTCGAGTTCAAGCGAGGGCTCTACTTCGAAGTTCCTAAGCGCGGTCTTCCTGGAGTTCCTGCTGGCTCACTTGTGGAGATTGTGAAAGGTGTGTTCGGCCTTTCGAACTCACCACGACTCTGGTGGGATAAACTGGCTAAGGAACTTTAACTTTGCAACATGAAGATCATCGTCGATGGGGTGGAACTACGACTATCTCATCACGAATTTGATCCTTGTTTCCTACCACTTCGCGATCCTCACGGCGGTCTGCGGGGAGCTCTGATCACTCATGTCGATGATCTACTTGTGGCTGCACCACATGCTGAGATGGAGCAACTACAACAAGCACTTTCTACCATTTTCCCGATCTCTGAGTGGGAGGCCGGGACCTTCGACTACACTGGTGCTACCATCAAACAGACCAAAGAGGCCATCGAGCTCCACCAGACCTCCTATGTGAACTCCAGGCTTGAGACCGTGGAGATTCCAAAAGGAGTCGATCCTGATGATTTGGCCGATCAGGTGACGCTCCAAGACAATATGAGCACGGTTGGTGCATTGTCTTGGTTGTCGTCTCAGACGAGACCCGACCTCCAAGCGGGAGTGTCGCTGGCCCAAAGGCGACAGAAAACTCCTACATATGAGGATGTCAAAGCCACCAACCGACTGGTCAAGATGGCGCAGTCTGCCAAGGAGGAACCCTTACGCTTCGTGAAGATTGCGGAGAACCTTGCAGACTTGGTTCTCATGGTGTGCCATGACGCCGCCTGGGCCAACGCACCCTTCGACCCAGAGGTTGACGACCTTGCTGACGTGGCTGCCGCTCATGGTCAAGGAGTATACTCACAACTTGGTCACCTGCTGGTGATGAGCAGCAAGGCTGCCATTGATGGCAAACAATGTCCTACTGCTGTGGTAGGCTGGAGGTCTCATGCCTGTCCCAGGGTATGCCGAAGTACCTTCGCAGCTGAGACGATGGCAGGGCTTGAAGGATGGGAAGAAGCTCTCACCTTCAGATCTTTCATAGCTGGTGCCCTACATGCAGATCCAGCCCGAGCCCAAGAAGATTGCGCCCGACAACTGTTTCCCATCGTGTCGCTCACTGACTGCAAATCTCTATATGACAATGTGCACAGGGTGGGAGGACCCAAAGCACCTAGCGAGAAACGCTTAGTGGTCGACCTCACGGCCCTGAGAGCGATGGTCAATGCCGAGGCCAACTACTGGGGACATTTGATTCCTGGGGGCAAAACTTTGAGGTGGCTTCCCACAGGTGATCAATGGGCTGACGTCCTCACCAAGGTGATTCACGTTCGCAGTTGGTGGCGGAACTTACGAGTTACCAACCTGCCTTTTTCCAGTGAGCAAGCGCAACAGAGAATTTGACGAGTGTAAAGTGTACAGATTGCACTTGCTCACACATTGCCATATGGATGTATCGCCGGGCCCCTGACAGGCTCACGAGTGTTCTTGGTGTCAAAAGACCGCTGTGCAGTTCCGGTCACTAGTGCCCCATTTGGTGTTTACAGTTATCATTTTTTCATGGACACCAGTTGCAATCCTGCAGGATCACAATGGCTGGTCTCAGGAAGTGGTTCAAAGATATCCTACTGAGGTGCTCAGAATGGACCCATTGCCTTGTGGTGCATTTGTAGCCCCTGAGTTCAGAAAAGCTCAGCTCAAGCCTCCTGAGCCTGATGAGCACCAGCTGGATTCTTAGCAGCAGCAGCAGCTGCTTCTTCATCAGCTTCAACCAGAACACCAGTTTGGAAGCCTCAGCCTATCAGGACTGCCAATGGTGCTCAGGGCTAAGTCAGGTCTCAACTCCACAAGCTGGACATCAGCAATGAGATTGAGAAGCTCCTGGACAGCTCAGCATCACCTGAGAGGCTCAGTGGCTTGGACAATGTACCTGAACTGATTGAGGAGATGAGGTCTAAGATGCTTCTACTTGAGGAGGCAGCTGCAACTCAGGAACTCATAATCACCAGGCTCAGGAAAGATGCTGACAACATGGAAGATGAGCAGGATGAGCTCAGGGCTTTGCAATCTGAGCTGGCAATGAATGTGAACAAAGCTGAGTTGTACTGGAAGGAGAAGCTGTCTCAGGATGCTCTGAACAAGGCAGCTCTTGATGAGTTCATGAGAAATTACCAGTAGTACCGCACAAGGCGGTGGCGGAAGTTTCAAAAATAGGAAACCTATAGG
>CAMXCT020000134.1:52082-112082 GCA_947184155.2 Cladocopium goreaui | reverse complement strand
GGCCAGACGGGATCGGTTGTAGCTTGGCAGTCTGAGCTCACCAACCTTGCTGACAAACAATTTGTTATTCGGCAGAAATAATGGTTTTCCAGGGTCTAAATTAGGCTCTTGTTTGGGAGATGGGCGAACCGTCACACTATTATTTTGTTCGGCCCGGCCGGGAGGTTGAAATCTTCCTGGAACGTCTTGAAGGAGACTGGGATCGCAGCGGTGTCACGAAGCCGTGGCTTTACAAGGATGCATGGGCAGTGCATGCCGTGTCAGGTGGATTTCTGGCAATCATGCAGCAGTTGGAGGCCAGTGTCCCACAGAAGGACTACAAAGATGCAGCTCCAGGACTTTTGGATCAGTTCCGGCTTGGCATCTTGGACGGGGACATCTTGAGCTTTCTTGAGACGAACGTCCCGCCCATCGCTCTGGTGAATGTGCCTTTCGTCAGGACTTGATTGGGAATCTGGAAAGACATGCAGTTTCAGATGCCCCAGCCCAGCCCCTAAATTTCACCCAGGCTTCCACATGCCGATTGCACAGGAACATGATCGCGAGCATTGAGCAGCGCAAAATGCGGGAGGCACAGCAGACCGAACGTGATCTGGCAGAGAAAGTCAATCTTGCGCAGGTGGACCAAATCAAACACATGTTCTGGAAAGACATGGAAGTGCTTCGGGCCCGTCTGCCAAACCAAGCACATTCAGCCAGAGAGGCGGCTTTGGGCAAAAAGTACGTGGCCGACAGGCAAAAGATACTTTTAACGAAGTTTTAGACGGTTGTCCTCTTAGTTCCCCATCCGTTTTTTGGGTCTTTGTCGCCAATTTGAGTTGCTGGCTTTTTTTGGTCCATTCGCCCACTTTTAGTTTTTGGATATTCTTGGAGCTGAGGAAGGGACAGGATTACACAAGGGACTTTATGGAGAAATATGCGAAGTGCATCTTTCCGAAGACACAGGATGCATCTCAAGTGACTCAAGTGGGCAATGCATTCACAGAGGTCGCCGGCTTCATCTCAAAGTGGTCCACAAGCGAAGGGGTCTCCAGAGTGTTCCTGCGACTAAATAGTGTCAGTTTTCTGGGCCCATCAAGTCGTGATTTCTGTTTCAAAGGTCATTGACTCGGACATTGACAAATTGGCTCTTGGCTTTGTCAAGTCTATTGTTTATCGTGTAACTAGTCCACAGTTGGTTGCATTGTCACGTGTTCGGGCCAGCCACCTTCCCAGCGTAAGGTTTGTGCTTTGTGGTTTGGACACGTGTGTGTGGCCAAGCAATGCCCACTATGTGACGAATTGCTTGAACACCTTCACCAATTTGCGTGCGATGTCGCCCAACAATGGCGGGCACTGCCAGACTCCAGTCATTCAGTCCCAGACCACGACGGATGCATGGATCAAACACAGACGCATGTTGGAAGATGCTCTGAAGAAGGGCAAGATGGACATCACTGTGCCTGTGGCCCTCATGTTCAACAAGACTGGCAACCATGCGAACGACAAGCGGTGTGTCAATCATCCTTGCTTCTTCGTGACGAGCGTTGATCATTCACAGGGGAGTGCATGGCAGGCCGCATCTGCCGTGTCCAAAGGTCTGATCGGCCCGTGCGCCCTCATCAAGTGCACAGACATGATTGCATACGATCCAGACAGTCGTCATGGCCCTGCTGCAAGAACGGAACAGTGCTGTGGCTGTTCCGCAGGTTCCACAAACAGGTGCTTCAAGAAAAGTACATGTCAGGAATTTATAATTTCGGAGGCATTGTTTTAACTATCCGTCTCATCTGTCTTGCATGCACAAGGCCAACAGTATCGAGTTGCCGCGCTAGAATTTGAGTTTCTCTGTCAAACGTGCATGCTGTCAGTGCTGAGGAAAGGGATCCCATGCCACCAGGAAATCCTCAATTCGTATCTCCGTGCATGGATTGGAAGGATGGAGGCATTGTCATTTTTGCTGACTGTCTAGCCAACAGGCATCATGGGCTTGTGGTCTGTGGGTGCGCATTGTCTTTGCATTTTCAGCGTTATATTTACAGAAGGGTGGCACCTCCATTTCCGCAAATAATAATGGAAAGAATTACCAATTAAAGCTGGCTGGCCCCCAAACATGGTTTGAAATATGGCAGCCCCACGTTAGACAGGATTAAGTACTAGCTCACGAGGGTTTGGGTGGATGGTAACTAAGGGTAAGAAGGGTTCCATTATGAGATGGTTTCTTAAGGATGCAATCCCCAGAAGAGGTCAAGAAGCTCAGGACTTAGGATGTCAGAGTAGTTTTCGGTTTCTAATGACAAGTTGGATTCGTCAGCTGTAGGTTGCACTGGGGTTTGTGAAATTCAAAGTGAATGTTTTCAAACCAAGCGTAGCGACAGGTATGCAGAGTTTGGGCATGCAGTTTTGGAGCGGATGCTTGAGCGGCCGGTGAAGCGCCCACCAGTGTATTACATCGGCGTCTTCCGCGAGGAGCAGCGTGATTGCCAGGCCGCGCTTGAGAAGAAGGTCTATGACAGTTGGGACAGTTCAGATCAAGCCCCGCCAAAGAGGCGACCAACTGAACCTCTTCCAGAGCCTAGCCTTGAGCTTCTCAGTTGGTGCAACAACGCTCCAGGATTTCCAGCATCGCTCTTGCAGAAGTTTGCAGAGGGCACCAAATCCCATGCAGATGTGCTGGCAATGGAAAAAGAGCTGATCCAGGAGCTCCCAGATGCAGATCGTCAGACATCGCGAGGGGCAGGGCAAGCTTCCTCCACTTCGGGTGCCCGGGCCACTGGTCGCCCAGACTACAGCATTGACGGTGGAGGTCAGCTCTTGGATATCACGAGATTGCTGGACAAGGAACATGTGGCCGAATCTGCCTTCAATGTGACGAGGCCTGCGGGCAAGTTTTAAATTATATAATGGCCATCATTTGACTGCTCGGCAAAGGTTGTCTTGATGTTTTGGTTGTAAAGCCCCTGCAGCTTAGGGTGATTTTAAGTCCTAGACCCAAGCTCGATTCACCAAGTTCTGTGTCCATGATGCCTTGCAAGGAAAGCCTATGTTGCCGCCTCAAGGGCAAAGCCTGCATTGGTTCTCGATGATGCGTTCGCACTGTACATTGGAAACGAGACAGATCAGGAAATCACACTCAACGCCATGGAGCTGTGCGGGTTCAACACTGGGAGCTACCAACAAAAGGCGGTTTCAGGCATGAGTTGAGAATGCAAGGATGTTCTTACATGTCGATATTATAGGTTTACATGTAGGTAATATTTAATGTTTATGATACAGACAAATCCTTCACCAGATTACATGCATTGATTTATCAGTTGTTTTGATTCTCAAACAGTTCGTCGTACAGAGATACGTCTGAGCTGTGGTCGACAAGCACATAGGATATCGACAGGATTGAGCGTAGTTACAGTGTACTGAAAATCCACATTTCTGAAGAAGTATACAGCGTTCACTTTGTATGCTCCAGCGATGACTCGTCTGACAAAGGTTGATTGTGCGTCAAGTGAATCACGGGCCTTTGTTGACTTCTTCATTTCTTCTTCGGCAGTGTCACCTCTTGTCAGTGGTTCGATGCTCTCGTCGCTGAACAAATGTTGTAGGTCAGAGAATGCATAGCCACATTCTAGCACATAGGTGACCAACTTCTTGAAGGTAAGGGATCCGTGATATGCGTTGACGAAGCCATCTTCACCCATATCGTCTTTCGATCCAGGATTGCCGATTTGTTGGTAAAGTTCCCTCATCTGGTCATCCGTGGGTTCAATGAGGTATCCGTCATCGTCTTCACCAAGATACGGCACTTTTGGGTCAAGGTCCAACCTGAACTGTGGGTTCCTCTGAAATTGTTGCCATCCAGACTCAGTCGTTTCACAGAAATTCCGTTGGAAGTTTTTGTAAATCTTGAGTATGTTGTTTCCCATTTGTAGCAACAAGATCTTGATGAGTTCGGGCTGTGCATCACCAATCGTACAAGGTTCGGATGGTAAGACTTTCGATCCGAATTCTACTCGATTCAACCAAGCAGGGTATGCAATGTAGACATTTCTTGCTTCATCGGCTTGATATTCTTCAATGTCAATGTTTGCATCATCTGCTCCCTCTTCTTCGATGGTTTCGGCTTTCTCACGTTCTTCATTGAGGAAGTCATCAACTTCATCTTGTTCCCTGAAATCTCTCTTCTCCGATTTGAGCTCATCAGTATCGGACTTTTGGCCCGCATCGTCATTGCCTTGCTGGCTTTCTTCTGGTGGGCTCTTCATCTCAACATCATCATCACCTTGCTCGATGTTTCCATCATCATCATCATCGCTGGTCAGGTCGATCTTGATCTTCTCCCATGTTTGCTTGACATGATCCTTGACATCATCCTCTTGCGAACGTTGTTCAGCAGTCGGAACACTGGCGATGGTGATCTTGACACGCTTCTTGAAGCCATGGCTGATCAGGTATCCTTTACAGATAACACAAATTGCCAGCACAGACGGAGTCTCACATAAACAAGCTGGGCATAGTCTGTGACCTTCCTTGTTCGGGCGATGCGGCGATGAGTAAGTGCGAGCAATGAGATTGCATCATTCCAATCTTGATGTGTTGGGAAAAGTCTACATGAGTAGCTTTGATGTGCCGATTTGATATCAATGAGTTTTCGGAGCTCATTCAAATCCGGAGATGATTCATCAGGCACTACATTCTCGATGAGGTTATCAAATCGATCGATGGTTGCAATCTTCTTTGCACCTTTCACAGAGAGCACAAGCTGTTCGTATCCCTTTGTGATCATGAGACGATAGAATTCTCCACTTTTCCAGTCATAATGCCATACTGCACCAAAGGAATTGAATGGAATCGTCTGTTGCACCAGGATGTGTCCATCAGCTGAAACACGTGGAGAGAACTTGGCGAGAGATTCATATGTCATGTAGATGTAGACAAGGTCTGCACCATCGATCTTTCTGAACCTCAACACCGATTTGCTCCTGTCATCCCATGGTGCAAATGGTACAAAGAAAGTGTTGATTCGGTCTCCTCCTCCTCCGGGGCGTAATCCTTCTCGGAAGATCTGTGCTATGCACTCAAATGTTGTGCAATGGAAACCTCCCCCGAGTGTATATCCGACACCAGGGTTCATCAAATAAGAAGTCTTGCTGTCATCGATTTGAACTCCACCTAGGGTCCTGGAGTGAGCCATTGGCGCTCTGACCGCCACAGGCCAAAGCCAGATCTCTCGATCATCGTTGCCTATCTCGATCCTCAACTTTTGTCGGTTGATCCTCTTCGTGAATGCATTGTTCAATCTCAGGGTTCTTTCCAATGCACCTTTTGTGACCTTCAATCCGAGGATTTGTGCTCGGATCCTTTTCGTTTGCTTGTACTCAGTAAAGATGATCTTCTGGAACGAATCCCACCTTCTGACGATGATCTCGTAATCGGGTTCTGATGTTCCTGCTAGGGTATGTCCATCCTTCCAGATATGGTCGTACTTCATGATCTGCTCGACATTGACCCAACCAGCTTCATCGCAGGGAATGCCAGTGTGTCCTTTCTTGTCCCTGACACAGCCCACAGAGTGACGAAGGGCAGCATTGAACCTCTTTGACAAGTCAATCATCCATTGAGGTGTTTCCCATTTCCTTCCCATCCATTCATTTTCGGCAAATGTCCTGACGTCGCACCATCCATGACCAACGTATTCTTCACCGGATAGTCGGGCCATTTGGAGAGTGCCAATGTCATTGCCATATGTGTAGGGTTGAAGGTATCTGAAGTTCCAGCTACTTCCATGTTCATCTCGTTGAGCTTTCATCCATTTTTGGAATTCATCACTGCTTTTGGGGTTTATTGAATTCAGCTCCTGAATTGAGGGCAGTACTGGTGGAGATTCTTCAGCTGCTCTTTCCACGAGGGCATCGAGCTCCTGGCGATTTCTCACACCTTGACCTGGAGGATGGACTTCGATGCCGTTCACAAGGAATGACCCACCTTCTTCACGATCACCAATCTCGTACATGTAGGCGGGTTGGCTGTAGAAGCTCTTGGTCACTTCTTCCTTTTCGGTGAATCTCGTTCTTCTCCATCTCTTTCCTTCAGGCATGATCCCCTTCTTTGGGAGCTTGTCCTTTCTTCCCCTGGTAGCCGCTCTTGATTTCTCTGAAGAAGATGGGGACTTCGATTGCTGTTCCATCATCAGTCTCATGCGCATGATTGCATCAATCATCGGTTCACTGTCTTGTGCAGGACATTCATCTAGGTTGTGATCACCTCCACAAACCAGACAATATCGAACATTTGACGCTTCTGCAACCATCTTTTCAAACTGATCACGGATGCTTCGGACTTCAGTTCGGCGTTTCTTTGCCTCAGAAGGTCGACCCCCCATGTCCTCTTCATCATCATCAACTTCGATGTCGTCACCCCCAGCATCTGTCTCACCTGAAGCTTGCTCCATTCGAGAGCCTCGCGCCGGCGGCGACGAAGGGTCCTCTTCTGATTCTTCAACTTCATCTTCTTCTTCACCTTCACTGGATGAAATCTGGATCATCTCAGGGTTGTCATCGTAGTTCGCTGTTGGAATGACTGGCATCCTCGTGATTTCACTTTGCAGGAGGAGATCAAATACCTTTGCCTCTTTCAGAATTGCAGTCACCATTGCGTTCTCGACCGGTGGGATGTATGCCTTCCTTGATCGATTGCGCTCCGTGTTGATGGTGTCTGCATGGCGACACGAGTTGCAAAATAGCCAGAAGGATTCTTCAAGTCCGGGGAGGCAACTATCGATGTTTGCCCCCCATCCTTCGAACATTGTGGGGAACTGGATTCCCAGTTCAAGCATCCCAAGCCAGAACTCAAAGATGTCACCAATATATTCAGCAGAAGCTGTAGGAGGTAGGATTGATTCAACCTCTTCTTTGGTCAGCACCGTTTTCATGTAGTCATTGTATGCTACGTTCCCTCCATCCCAAAGCAATCTATAAAACCATCGGATGGTGCGGGTACCGTCATCCCTCTCTACACAGCGTGTTTCACGTTGAACGGTAAATTGGGATAGTAGGTATCGTCTGCATTTACCTTTCACCATGTAGGCAGGCATGCGGATAGCACCTCGATGAGATACTTGCTTGAGGACGTCACCTGATGTCTGGTATCCAGTGAGCATTGCAAGGGTTGCTGCCAACAGGAATCCTTTCAGATCTTTTTCTGCATGGATCTCTCGCCAGTCAATGCAGCTGTTGTAAACATTGAGCAATCTCGCAGCAACACGAGCGTCCTGTGAGAACTCGTCCATGCCAATGATTTCAGCACCATATAAGTTCCAGACCTTGTCCAATTGCTCGCGCAGTTCAGACAACTCGTGCGATTCTCAGTATTGGTGTCCATCCGGCGGTCGCCAAAGATGAAACTCTTGCAGACATCGCACATCATCTCGGAACGTTCGGTCACTTCGATCCAATGTTCATCCATATCGGTCAAGGGTTCTGGAGTAAAAACACCTCGTCGGATGTCTGTCCATGCCCTTCTTTGACCGGAGTCCTTCATGTGCTTCATCCCTCCAATGATGTCAGCTGACCCAGTTTGCGCATCTGTGGTCTCTTTGGTGCGGAGGTTCGGGATGACTCTTGGGTGATCGGTGCATCTTTTGATCGTCTCTAAGTCAAAACCCGTATTCTTCACATGAACACATTCCTCATTCAGCTCATGGACTGTGTTATGATCCATTGCACAATGAAGGAAAATCTTTTGCCGCATCAAGGATTTCTCCAATATGGCCCATATGACTTCTTTGCCATCACCCTGTTTCCAATAGAAAGGCTCGGATCCACATGCGTAAATCTGTTTCCAGAATCTCTCATGAGTGGAATGCATGATACCTTTGCTTCTCAAAATCTCTGCGAACTCCTCGGCAATGGAAACAATCGATGATTGGGATCCAAAGAACCTGGCGTCCTTCAAGATGTTGACGAAGATCGGAAGTGGTGGGTATTGGCTGATCTCATTGATGATGTCAGCCAGCTTTCTGACATAGCCTTCTTCAGGGACCAATATGCGAGTCTGTCCTTTGATCAATGATGCGAATGAGATCCAGACATGTACGGTGATGTTCGGGAGTGAATCAGCATTGGTGCGGAGAAAATTCAATGCTTCTCTCGCAACTTGCAGGAATGCCTCAGTATTCTCAAGGGATTCGTAGGGGAGCTGATAGACTTTGACGAATGCTACGCCCACGTTGTTGAGACCTGCTTCAATGTCGTGAGTGGTCTTTGAGCTTGACTTCGTCTGGTATGTCAAATCAGTCAAGATAAGGCATTTGTTCTTCCTCACCTGTCCTCCCAGTTCATCCCATGTGTCAATCCAGGGCTTCCCAATGATGAATTGTCCAATCTGGTTCCCCAGGCTCTTGAGCTTCCTGCGGATGCTGCCCTCCACTGTTTCTTGGATACCTAGTGTCAGCATGGCTAAGATCTCCGTCACTGGATATCCTTTGCACCTGACAAATTCAGTGGTCGTGATGATATAGTGGTAGAGCTTCAACCATTCATGATCATTTTCGTTGATCATCTGGGTGTCCAGTTGTCCTTCAGTTAGAATGTTGAAAGATAGTGCTGCATGAAAGGTCAATCGTCTCAGATACTGTCTCCATGCCAGATTTGCCCCATACGTATGTGTGGAGTGAGGGCCCTCTACTGTGGAGATGATGAATTCTCTACCCGACCTCAGAAAAGATATTCGTTGTTCTTGACGGGCATAGTCTTTAGCAGCGTGGATACGCACTTCCACATTCGAAGGTTTCGTCCTCTTCACCCAGTCTTCTTTTGGGGTCTGGTCCTTGTCCTTCTCTGGTCCTGTTTGTTCGTTCGATGGTCCAGGTCCAGGTCCGGTTCGGAAGGCAGATTGTGAAGACGATGTGGCTCCACCGCTCGTAGATGGTCTTGGCATCCTCTTCGGTTGAATTGTACTTCCCGGCGGTGCCGAGGCTTGTGACTGTGATCCACTTTGAAACGTTGTTCCACCAGGCGCACTCTGTCCTCCTTCCTGTGCCCATGATGGTTCTTCATTGTTCCATGCATCTAGTTCATCAGGCATTCTTCCATCATTGAACGAAAGGGGCACGTCCCATCTGTCGAAGTTGTGCAGGTTGCCGCCAGTTCCACCTTGCGTCTCAGTCAATGTCGTAATGAAATCTTTGATCTGGCTGTGGCAAGCATGGCGTCTTTCCTTTTCAGAATATCTGGCACCTTCGTCCGCAATTGAAACGTTGTAGCCTAGTCCAATCAGGATTCCTTGTGGGATGTCGAATGTCTGAAGAATCGATGTTTGAATTTCTGTCCAAATGCCAATCTTCGCAAGACCTTGCGTCACCTCGAGCACTTGTCTTGTGGCGTTCAATTGTCGATCCCAGAGTAAGCAAGCATAGAAAATGGTTCTGAGCTGCACTCCTTCCCTTCGGGCGTTCTGTCTCGAAGTTAATCACGTCCCTCATCACATCTTGAAGAATGATCAGATCCTGAGGATTGTGTTGGTTGTGATACCTCAATGAAAAGCCCAAAAGTTTCATGTGGGTCTCTACCATCTGTCTCACTGTTGCTAAGTAGTTCTGATTGTCGGATGGAGATTTCGGATTGACTTTTGCCAACTCATCCATGACTTTGAAATACTCGGCAGTTCGTGTGACAGCTAACCACGACGTCGCACTCGGTTCAGTGTTGAAAGATGGAGTACCACGGAAGCGCTGCTTCATGTCCCTGATTTTCGCTTCAGCGACTGCAGCACTATTCTGGTCATCGAATGGTTCAGGAAAATGTCCTTTGGTCAAAACGATCCACAGCTCGTCTAGTCTTGAATGAATATCTCGATCCATCAACAGACCCACCATGTCATCCTCATACGGGCATTTCGAAGCAAAGACTTTCACAAATCTTGATCCCTTTGCAACGAATTCCCAACCTGAACATTCTTTCTCGGAGTCCTGTGATCTCTGCAAGATTTTGTATGCAAGTTCCAGTGCCTCTGAAGTAGCTTCAGTGGTGTATCTGGTGTTTGCAAAGTATGCAGAATATACGATCACTGGTGGCATGCCAAAACGAATCCACTGATTGGCAACATCTTCCGATGAAAGCAGTTGGGGTCCTGTACCTCGTGTGTCTCTGAATGGAGGTGGAGGTCGAGCTGCGATCAGTCCTTCTGATGACTCTTTGAGTACGCTTTGAGCAATTGTGATTCTTTTGCTAGAGAATTGTCCTAAGGACTTCAAATCAACACCATCGGTCATCGTGCTTTTCAATGATCTAATCTGTGTCGACAAACAGTAATGTGACAATACCTCAATCAACTCCAACAATTGCACGGACCGGTGGTCGCGTAACAACAGACCGTTGTTGAATCCAGAAAGTAATCGCCACAGAAGTGTCGGAGACCACGAAGAGCGACTCAAAGGTGATGTCAATCTCGAAAAGTACCAGTGCAGAAGAGAGCGTTCGAACGAACAGTCAATGGCGTCGGGCTCTCGGATAGCACAGGCGGTTGCCGTCACCAGCTTGATAGGGTGACTGCGGACATTCTCTGAATCACGAAACATTCCACTCAACCATTCATCATCAGGTGTGATGGTTTTCCAATGCTTTCTCACTTTGACATTCACGAATGGACTGTTTTTGATCACATGTTCATTGATACCTTTCATGATAATTTTGGCTATCCATTTTGTGTAAACTTGAGTGATTCGAGTTTCCCTACCGGCACATTCAGCATGGTCATGACGGCGATCGCACTTCCTATGTAGTTTCGGAAATGACACCCCCCATGTGACAATCTTCCAAGGCTTCTTGATTGGTTTGGGAATTTCTTGAAATTGCGATTTCAGGCCATACATGCAACCATCGAATTTGTGCTCATGTGATACCGTTCCTTCTACAAGATCAGTCATCCTACGGTCTTTCCAGTAATCACAACCTCTAGGCAGTTCAAGCAAGGCTGGCGATCCCATATTGATGAGTTCACATAGCACTGACGTAAACACTTCCCACATAGCCCAGAAGATCTGCTTCTTTGCTTCAATGAGTTGTGCCGTTGCTTCACTGACACATCGATTGATTCGGTTCCATGGTGAACCTCCTGTACATGGACCTGCAAAGAACACTGAATCGAGCTTGGTCCTAAGGCATCGTCTTGCTTTACTGATTCCGTACGGAGAGAGCATGTCATCATCTTCAGTGATTGGCACGACATGGAACTTCATTTCATCTTGCATTTTGTTTTGCAGAAATGTGAACCAGTTTCTCTCCTCCGAACATAACAGGACGAAGCATGGGACGTCTCGAGGAACTTCTATCAAATTGATTGCAAGGGAAAACTTGGCAAATTTGGATGTCATCAAGTCACAAGGTGATTTGGATAATTGGAATTCTAAAGTTCTGTTCTTACGATCTCTCCACAGGATCACCGATACTTTCGGATGGTCGACCTCATGTTTGCTTACTTCAATGTGATATTGATAGGGGACAAAAACATCAGTGATAGGGATGGTATTCAACTCGTCGCAGTGGGTGCAGAGCGTAATAACCCCCTGATTCACTTTACAGTTCTTATCTCCATCGATCACTTCAGCGTTGGCGAGCACCTTGAATATCGATTTTCCTGTCCAGAACTCATTCAATTTGTTTGTTGTTTCATTGTTGTCGCCTTTGAATCTCCATGTGTCTTTGATTACTCGAGTGTTCGTTTTGAACTTCTGTTCGGTTTCCCTTTCATCACATATGATCCTTGGGTCACAAGGACAGTCTTCGCAATCCTGTGGCACGAAATTTTGCAGTCTAGGCGTCTTGTGAATTCGGATCAATGTCTCTTCCCCTTCCCATTGCCAATAGTCTTCATTTTTCTTACTAAGTCCTTGGGATTTTCGAGTGGAGTTAACATGCGGGATATTGTCATTAATTTCCGGATGTTTGTGACATGCACCAGTTGGATGCGGATGCGAATGCCACCCCTCACTCCCCCCATGAACAAGGCGCATAAGCGTGTTGATCACACGTGTGGCTGGCTGAAGGCACTGGTGTATGGGTTTCGGGTGTTGAGACGGTGATGTCTGTGCGTCTAAAAACAATGCATCAACCGAAAACATCAGCATAGGTGAGTCGGCCGGATGCTGTACACGACTGTTTCGTGTAGACGCACTAGAGTCCCGGTGGGAGCTCGAGTGGGCAGGCTGAGCGTGTGCGTGCTTTGACGACGACACCCGGTGGGTTGAAGTCGTTGATGTGGACTGCGACACAGTGTCGGGAATCAACGGCTGCTTGTTGGGCGAATGATATTGGAAACATGCACGTTCAACCCACTTATCAAATCGGATAGCCTGCTCTGGTGGAGATGCACGGTGTTCGACCTTCGTCCATGTACCATTGAGGAGAACCCATGTCGATCTTAACACATCTGGCGGTACCATCAAGCCGGGCGGCTTGGGGCGATAAAACACCGGTTGTTTGACGACGAAAATGAGATCCATACCTGGCAAGTATTGCAACTTTTCCTTACTAGTCAACCCTTTCCTGTACACTTCTTTTGGTAAAATAGGGGTTTCAGTGTACGGGAAATTTGGAATGTCCTCAGTTTTGGATTGAAAGACTTGGCGAGTAGTCATGTCGACATCGGTGCTGGGTTGCAACATATCTAACACTTCTTTACTCTGTAAGTCCTGAGGTTCCAACAAGTTGATCAGCATACAAGCTTTCTTCCAAGCCATGGGATTCTTGAACCCTTTAGTATGGATATCAGCTGCCATTTTGGCGGTAATTTCATAGATCAAAACGAAATGATCCTTTTGGAAATGTTCATGCATGGAGGCAATGGAAATACCATGTGTGCGCTCCAAATGACGCATGGTTGGGTTGCGTCCTGATCTGACAACACCAATCATACCTTGATTATCGTCATGAAACAGGAGCTGAGGAAAAACTTTGGCTAAGACTTTCCACAGACTTAATGCGGGGATTCCTAGAGTCCTAAGTGCGGTATCTGCTGCCACAATTTCAGCTTCAGGGGTTGAATGACTAACACACCCTTGTCGCTTACTTCCACCGGCAAGTGGGAATCTTGTGAACTTACCCTGGACTTGTAAGTGCGATCCTGATGTTGATCTTAAGGATTGAGCACATCCAGCGAAATCCGCATCTGCAAAGAGTCCTAACGATAGATCTTCAATTTTATCACCGACCCATCCTATCATTTTAAGGGACAATGTGGAATTAACACAACACATTAAGTGATGAAGACGGGCGTCATCAATGCGGGCTGCATACAGCAGCTTCATAAGCACACTAGCTGCATGCGGAGCTAGATTCCCTCGGTTCAGCGACTCACTATCTTGGCCAGGATGTGAGCTGTCGGTCTCGGGGAGAGCCGGCGTCTCTGGATCGAAAGAATGTGCACACCACGGACACTCAACTCTGCGCTTGCCATCGGAAGGAGCTCGGTATGGGCTGCTTTTCGTTTCCTCTGGAAGGCTTGGAGTTGACACCTTTTTCAATTTTGTGTCCTTACCAATGATGTCAAGATACTTCTCTACCGATAACTTCAACAGTCCTTCCATGTTGTATGTTATGGTCTTGACTTTCTTTCCATTATGCAACTGGGTTTCACCTTGGGATAGTACACATCCTAAGTAGAGACCCAAGTCAGTTTCGGGTTCGATGCGCAAAACCGTGCGCAACATTTCCCAACCTTTGGCCAGGTTCTCAGATGGCCCAGCGAGTTTAAGGTCATTTACATAGATTACCAACAACAGTTTGAGCTCATCATGAAAATACATTGAAGGCCATTCTTCTCCAATGGGTTTAAAACCCATTTCTTGAACCTTTTTGTCACAATGTTGTTCCCACATCGTGCCTGAATCAGGATGTCCGTACAATGCTTTGTCAAGTCTTACGACAGGGCGTCGGAACTTCCAGTATTGAATTTCAGGAGGCCATGCATCGGTGGGTAATTCCACCCAACATAGAGGTCCTTTCAGCTTCGCCTGGATGTAGGCTTGAATCGCATCTGTAAGCTTGACTGCATGTCCGGGAAGACATCCGTAGAAATCGGCCCATCGTGAGGCTTCAAAGGATGCAGGAGAGTTCCCTAAATCTTGGAAGAACGCTGCTTCCCAATGTTGATTCTTCACTTGGTTACCCAGCAGAACACCTCTTCCTTTGAACTTTCGACCAGGATTACCTTCAGGTAGTTGGTAATTCTTTTCAACGCAAATACCATGAACTCTAGCCATGTGAACTTCTTTCTTGTCCTTCTTGGCTTCTGCGACCACATCGTCATACTCACGAACCATTGAGAAATCAAACACTTCTTGATCTCGAAGTCCTTTCCATTCCTTTAGCATAGCTTCTTTAGCTTTGGGGTTGGACTCAATCTCTGCCCTGCCAACTGGACGTGACACCATGGCATTGAAGAGCTTTCCCCTCAGGCCTTCTGGAGGCACTTTGGTTCGATGGATGTTACTGGATGCAGAGGTACACGGCATAGTTGGGAATGCGATGAGATCGTCATCATCGTCAGTGGTTGTGTTCTTCTTGTTCTTGACGTTGACACATTTGCCATTCTTGATCATGGTCGATTCACCCGGCGTTGCCGTGGAAGACTTCGAGATCACACCAGACAAAGTGTTCCAAACTTCACCACTCCACGATGCTTTCGGACCACGGCCCTTCTCGACCTCCGACCATTCGTCCCATTCAGTGAGATATTCCTCGTCGTCCGGGACGTCAGTAGAAGCATCGGAACATGGGCTTGCATCGGCACTCCTTCTCACTTTTCGACAATCAACAAATATCGATTTCCATGGAATTCATCATCATCCACGACGTCGTACATATCAAGGTATGCACTCGTACATGTGATAGGCAAAGTAACTTTGTTCTTCATCACCTCACCAACACCTGCATCGGGTTTCTTCGACTTTGAGTGCGGATCGTCCTGCCCACCTTCATCGTCTTTCTCGTCATCGTCTTTGGACTTTGACTTACCTTTGTCTTTCTTTGAATCTTTCTTCTCCTTCTTCAGTGCTTTCTTCTTCACTTCCTCTACCTTTCTTTTGTTCTTCTCATCGGCCTCTTTCTTTTCCAACTTCTTCTTCTCGGCCTTGAGGATGGTGTTCCGGCCAGATTGAGATAGTTTACGCCACTCTTCAGGAGAATAGGTCCCTTTGGGTCGTAATGATGTCTTGAATAGTCTTCTACCATCTTCTCCAATCTTGTACGGGTTTCCTTTGACGTTCAATTTGACCTTCTCGCCATCATCATTGAGGTATACCTTCCCATCCCCAGCTTTGCCCATCTTCCAATGTTCTGGTTGGACATCAATGAGCTCTTGTAGAGTCATTTCTTCTGGGTCTTTGTCATCGAAGATACCCTCGGGGGCTTCATGAGGCTTCTTTGACACTTTGCCACCACTTGGTCCAGGTCCACCATCGTCTCCGTCATCAAGCCCATCATCATCTTCATCATGTACGTGTTCCTCATCATCATCACGAGGTATTCTAGAAGGATCACCATCAAGGAGTTCTTTCTCTTTCATTCCTTCCAAAGTGGTGTTCACTCTCTCATACTCTTGCTTGCATGGGAATGTCAATGGAGTAACCATCTCTACTTTCTCGGTCAAATGAGGTTTGAGAAGACGATGTTCCGGCTTGCTGGCATCATCACCAAGGTTCTGATGTACAAACTCACTTAGTGGCCATACTTTATATTGTCTTGACCAATGCATCCCAGGACCAATGTGATATCCTGCGAAAACTCCTGGAATAGAGTCAGGCCCAAACTTGTGGAGTTGTCCTGCCTCTCTGGTCTTCGGAGGTTTGTAGTTCACACGAGCACCATAGGGAATGAGTTTTCCAGCAAAGTCGGTTCCGTGGAGTTTACACCAAGCACTAAGCTCATCATCGTTGGGTTCTACGTTGAGTAAATGACATACGCAAAGGATTGCAGTTCTCCAGAAACATGGTGGTAATCCCGCTTCCAATAGGCATGTAGAAGTAGCAGTCAGGATGAATTGATTCGTTCTTTCGGCGATGGAATTTGTTTGAGGTCTTCCAGGCAATGAATGATCAATTGGAATCTTCATCTCATTCATGGCTTCGATGAATTGTGGAGCATGATCAGAATAGGCCTGTCTAACCTTCTTGGCGCCGATGAACTGCTTCACTGCTCTGAACACTTCGTCCTTGGTCATCCTATCAGACGGATAAGCATCAATGATTCCTGTAAAACAATCTCTGACGACCAACACTTCCTTTTCAAGAACCGACACATCGTCATGGACTTTGGATGTGTCGACGGCATCAAAGGTAATGAGGTCGCCAAACTTCTTGAGTTCCCTCTAGTATGCACCACGACGAGTCTTGAAGTGTTTCATCTTTGCGCGAATGCATGAGTCTCAGTATGGATTCTTGTATCTGTGAGTGAACTTGTGATTCAAACTGTTTGCTTCCCTTTTGAGTGTTCCTCTCTTGGCGACCCTGGACTCACCTTCAACAACATCGATCTCGATGTCATCTTCATCACCTTCAGCGGCTTCTTCAGGAGCTCCATGTCCTTCAACTTCAAAGTCGGTTTCTTCACCATCTGGAGGACCATCAAATGGAGTTCCTGGTTCATATTCACCATCTTCAGGTGGGGCTTCTTCTCCACGTGATGCCACTCGTCTTCGTCGGTTTGCTGCTCTTCCTTTCTTCTTCTTCTTGAGCTTCTTGACATGTTGGGAATCATCTTGACCATTGTTTGACATCTCAAGACCACTTTCTCCATCAAGATGTACTCTTCGAGATGTTCGGCCAATCTCATCCAAGTCATCGAAATTGTCGAGACTGTCTTGAAAGTGTTCAAGTAGGTCATGGATCTTCGACGTTTGATGACATTCATATGGAGTGCATTCATATGTCCCAAGACCAACGTAGGGGATGTTGTCGTGGATTGTCAAGTCGATACGTCCCCCATTCTTCGTGATCATGAATGGCATTTTCCCAGAAGGCCACACGAAGGAATATCCTTCTCCCATACATCGTTTCCCAAGAGACATCACCGATGGAGTGTCATCTAAGACATAGGCTTGTGACGTTATGTCAAAGGTTCCCAAGTCAATCTCGGCTTCTGTGTGTAGCAGTTGAACCGTTCGCAGTGTGGAACATGATGGGATCACAAGTTCGTTTCTTCAAGTTCATTCTATCGGCTTTTCGTGCAGAGATCAGATCGTGTCCGCTACCAGAGTCAAGAACGAATCTGCGATCTTTGGCTTGTACTGGTAGTGAAATGCACATGAGATTCTTGGATTTCTTGAGGGATCTTTCATTTTCATGTTCAACAAGCTCCTCCATGAAGATTAAATCATCGTTGACAGTGTCCAATCTGACCAACATGTCGAACTTCGGGCCAGTAATGATTCTCACTTCATCTACATCACGATGGAATCCAGAGTTGTCCATTGATAGCTCTAGCCCTTGCCCGAGTTGAACCAAGAGTGTTGTCGGATTTGGACTGGTCATCAATTAGGTCATCGATCTTCCTGAGAATATAGGGCTTGTTGGAATCACGATAGATGCGCTTGGGCAATCCCTCCGGGTAGTCTTTGATAGGAATCTTATGCACTTCAGGCTCCAGGTCAAACGTGATCTTGCGAACATCAGAAGACTTCTTTGCGCTGGCTACCCTCGGCGAGGAATAATCCATTGCATCTTCATTGTCGCTATCAAAGAAGGAATCGATAGTAATGGGAGTAGCTTTCTTCTTCTTGTTCTTGTTACTGGCTCTTTCAGAAGATGCTGACGGTGATTGGTCTGCATGTAGGAATTTGCACTTGCTTCCAAACGTACAGGTACCTTTCTGCCATTGCCAGCAAACTCTCTTCTTAGGTCCAGCAGATGAAGAACTTCCCTTACTTCTCCCTCCTGATGAATCTCTGCTTCGGCTTCTACCTTTCTTTCCTTTCATTTTGGCATCATAGACTTTCTGAGAATGACTGTAGAGACATTTGTCACCCTTGTTGCATCCACCTTTATTGAAGAAGTAATTGCAAAAGATCTTCTTCTTGTCAACGGGTGATGACGATCTTCCCTTCCCGCCTTTACCTTTGCCTTTCTTGTTGTTCTTGTCGGCATGGGACTTCGGAGAAGGTGTTGGAAGTATGGAAGCAGCTTCATTCTTCGCCTTGGCTTTGGGCTTCACTTTAGAAGGATCATCGTTGGATGAGGCAGCTGCTACGTCTTCCTTCTTCGTCTTGGTGGGAGCGGCAGGCTTTCCGGCGTCTTCCAAGGCTGGTGTAGTCTTGTTAGAGGTCAATGACATCTTAACTGCACGCTCTCTTTCTTTCAACAGTCTTTCTTGTTTCCCTCTAGCGATGTACCCTTTGATCATGTTAATCAGGAAATCATAGGTCTTTTCATGATGCCCTTCATCAAAGGTGCGATATCGGCTGATATCGAAATGCATAAGCTTCGAGTGTTCAATCTTCCGGAACAAGGTATCACGCAGTGAGTTTACCCAGACCCTCAACGCAATCCATTTTTTGTATCGCATTTTTAGATCTAAAAATTGGATCGCCGAGATCCATTTTTTGGATTGCATGCCTTGATGGCCTAGTTGGCACAGTGTGCACTCAACAACAGGGGCTATCAGTTTGCAGTGACATCGTCCAACAACGGACACGAAACTGCTTGAACTTTCCATTTTGGACAGAACACATGCGCTCTTCCACTTACGGCTTAAGGGCCCATCTTTTATTGGCGCAAGTGCGCGCGTAGAAACGGTTTCGCGCCCGAGAATGTTTTCACCCGTGAAATCACATGCCTCCGAGCTGTTACACTTCCCAACTACTTGATGATGGGTGGTTGACATGATGATGTGGTCGAGATGATGGTGGGAATGCTTCGTCCATAACTCAGAAGTTTGCGAACTAAACTTCCTTTGTTGAACTATTTAGTGTGTTCATATATATGTATTATATGTAGCAAAATACACGCACGCGTGTCTGTCTACGTATGTAGGTCAATCAGTGGTTCTGGGAAACGCCCACCCTTCCACCCATGGCCACATGGCCAGATCTGATAACTCTTGTTTTTCTCCGGCGCTCCATGTGTCAGATCTCAATCTAACACAGCCAGCGTATTTTCCAGAAGTTCCAACGTGCTGTTTATGCCAGCCACCACACTGGAGGGTTCCTGGTGCCAGGGTTCCAGCTCTAGCATTTGGAGGGTTGCTATTTGTATGGCATCTTTTAAACACAGTTTCAAATCTCAAACATTTTCAGCACAGGCCAGATCCTCTCGAACCACACTTCGGGAAAAAGAAGTATCCCAAAGTTTTTTGTAGGCAATGGGTTTCTTCGTGAATGCTGCGTCTTGCTTGTGGTATGCTGCCGCCCAAATATCAATGACACACTGACAGAAAGCAGGGGTGTAGATTCCAGATTCTTTGAGGTGGGAACCTCCCGTCACAAATAACCGACGTTTGCTCTTGGACCGATGTTTGAAGTAGTAGGTCTTCTGGTTCTTCTCAAGGATTTTTTTTCGGAATTTCATCGCCGTTCTCAGATACCTGGGGCGCACACAAATCACCCTAACTTTACCTGTGTAAAAATGGGGAAAGTAAATATAAATATATATATATGTCTTTATTTCTTATTTACATATATATATTTTTTTATATTTATACATATGTATACATACATATATACGTCTATATACCTAGATATATAATCTATATATATATATAGATTCTGGATGACGCTCCCAAGAAAACTCAATCGTTTGCCCAAATGCTGGTTTTTTTTCAAGAGCATCCGACGTACTCCTGGAATACCAAGTAAAATGTTTGTTTGGATCTTGTCCCACTTTTCCTGGAGTTTTTTCGACCAGGTCCGCTCTAACGGTTTCATCACATCCTCGATGATGTTTACCATAAACACGGACGGTTTTGGTAAAGGGTGTCCAAAACATTTCATCCAACTGTGGATTCTGACAGCATCGATTGCCAGAAGAAATCGTGCCAGCTCAGGGAAAATCCAAAGCACGCTGCTTGCAGGCTGCTCCATCCTGACTGTGGCTCAAAGGATTGTGCTTGGAAAAGACTGCAAAGGATCACCTTTTTTGGAATATATATAGGGAATAGCCAGCCCCAAAAAAAACATCAAAGTGCTGTCAAAGCACACGATAAAGATAGAGCGGGAATGCGCTATTGCCAGCAAAACCACCAGATTCACAATCAGCTGGTTGGCATCTCTCACTTTTGCTCGCATTTGATTTCCGTACGGGAATGACAGGCACCTCATATGAAATGAGCTGGCAATGAAGACGAACAGTCCACACGGTGACCCAGACATAAGCACTCCACGTTCCACCTTGGGGCGGGCAGCGACAGTTGTGAAAAAATGTTTTTAACAGGAACATTTCTTAGCCAATTAACACACCACCACGGGGATTAAACAACTGCCAAGTTGATCGGCCAGGCACCAGAGAGAGAACCAAAAGGAGCGCCTGAAAGAATCCTTCTTTAGTAAGCAGATTGTTGTTGGTGGGATCTCTCAGAATATCGTAGCCAGCAGATGTCAATCCGTTCTTCTCACATTGGGCTTCAAAATTTCCAGACCCCGCAAAGAGATCTAGTGATTGCAGGTCCCGCGGCCCTTTGAAATCCTGGACCCTTGTATGGATCTCATCTAAATTTTTAGAAGCATCGAAAGTAGAATCTTCAGGAAAAACTATTCGAACATTGTGATCGAATGCCATGGCATGGATGCTTTCGCTACCCTAGGCAGGCTTGGGGCAGAGCTTCGATATGAGATGTTATGGGACGGCAGCCAGCCAATTGGAACCAACAAATTTCTAATGAGTAGGGATTCCCACACAAAGTTTCGATTCTCAGCACGATAAATGTAGTCAGCGACTTTTTGAAACATCTTGGCGGTAGCCAGATCGCGGTGCTTCTTGTGCAAACCTTGGCATTTCCAGTGAATCACATTTGCCCAAGTCCTCCTGTGGCATGCCCTTGCAATCTTGGCTATTAATCCATTGAAGGATTCATCCCTGTACGTGCTGTATTTGCGTGGGTTTCCTTTGAAAAGCGCACGCTGAATAAGGTGAATCATAAAGTGACACTTTGGGGTAATGGGTCCATCAGCTTTGCTGTAGAACCGCAAAAACCTAAGGTATGTCCCCAATGCTTCCTGCACTTGTTTTCTTGAAAACGTTTTAGATTCAGCACTAAACACTGTATCCAGTTTGTTTGCTGCTTTTGCAGCCTCAAAAAGATATTTCCCCTTCCTTGCCATGTTTTCTGGCATCCGGGATGTGAAAGTATCCATGTGCGTCTCAAGCAGGTGGCAAACAAACTTTGCGAGACCATGCGATTCAGCAGCTTTCGCATGCAGGCTCGGATTGTCGTAGGTGCCAAGCATAGTCAAAGTCAGGTTCCAGACCTTCAAGGGTTAAAGACAAATAATTAGTATTAAGAATGCAGTCATTCCCATAAGATCATTTTGGTGGGTTTAAGCTCCAAGGACAATATTTACATGAGGATCCTGACTAGTATTCTTTCTCAAACATTTGTGGGGCAATGAGAAAGGTTGAACCTACTTTCCAACCAAAGGGCTTCCGAAGATTTCCCAACCCAATCTGGATCCTTCCGCTTCTCTTTGTAGAATTGGAACAGTTCTGCTTTGACAGCGAGAAGTGACAGGTGGCGTTTGTCTTTAGCATCCAGACCATCAGTTTGCGGTGCCCACAAATTGGAGTCAAGACAATAATTCAGAGCTAAGCTAACAAGTAACTGTAGAGGGCCTAGATGCCAGCCGTGGAGAATGTCGAGGCTCCATGTCTGCAACCCAACTCCAGCTAGTTTGAGCAAAGGGCAATCGTGTAGTAGCCTTCCATCTACATGCCCCGCCCACCAGTGGCATTGAAATGGCACATCTGTGAATTCGAATGCAGCTACATCAGGCAGAGTAGGTGTAGGCATCAGCCGACTGAATTTTTTCAGCCCAAATTCCGGCAAGTCTTTCACAAGGGTTCGGCCCCGGTACTTTTTCTTGTACTGCAATTTCTGATAGATCTTGGTTCGCATCTCAATTGTGCTGACGTCCAATACCTCAGCGAGATTTAATTCCATTTGTTTGGCAAACTTTGTGGATAGCAAAACAACCCATTTGTAACCAAACATTTTTGAAAACATTTCGTTGGGATCCAAGGGGCATTAACGCTTTGATCAAGATCCTGCAGATAGTCACTGGTTGTATACTGCTCGAAAGGCATCGAATCCACAGTTGTATGGTTCAAATTCAATTCCTGTAGCTGGTTCTGATCAATGCGACAAAGTGGACATGGATGGGTGTTGTGGCTCCAGTACCGAAGCCCAAATACTTGTAAAAATGCTGGCCAATCACCCTGGATGTCCAGGACCGCGTATCGAACCAATGGAGCAGTCTCCAAAGCCTGGAGGTCAGACACGCAGGCTCCAGCAAGGGGTGCAGGCTGCACCACCCACGGCAACCACATTGGCACATCTCATCGCTGCCTAAGATAGTTGGTGTAAACACAACAAATTATTCAGAAATTAAGTGAGTGGAGTGGCTGTGTTTTTGCTGTCCTCAAAATCTCCTGAAAAAAGACTTCAGACTTAAGGACTGAGTTTTGGACGAAGTAGGAAGGAGAGGAATTTCTGGTTGCTCAAGATGTCTGTGACATAGAAAGCTGTAAAAGAATCGTTCTTGGTGTAGGCAACCCCATCCCAGTATAGAGCTAGCGGTCGAACTTTGGTCTTGAAACCTTCAGCTTTTGCTCTAAGAACGACAGGGTGCTCGTTGTAGCAATCCAAGCCCCCAATCACTTTTTCAAAATCTTTCCGTGGGTGGCAGTAAACCATGTCATCCGTGATATGATCTCTGAAAGCTTGGGACGGCAAGTAAATGGGAATTTTCTCACAAGTTCGAGTGGCATTCCGCTTGATGTAGGCAGGGCAGTCAATGTAAGCCAGGTCAATGTCATCGTAAATTTTTCCTGCATGCTTCTGAACATGTCGATGCCCATTCTTTGAGGCCGAAGATGGGTTCAGCGCAAGATCACTGACTCCCAGGCCGCCAGCTTGGGTGATGTAATGGGATAACAGAGCTACGTCAGAACCAGGCATCCCTTCTGTGCAGAATTTGTCTAGAAGAAACTGTCTCAGTTCCAATCCAGCTTTGCGTCGGAGTTCATGTTGCGGGTCATCAGCTAACGATTGCGCATGAGCAAGTTGGGCATCTAGTCGTGCTTTCTTATACATGGGGGGCCACCAAAACTTGAACAAAAATTTGATTTCAGTCCCCATGCATGGGCGGTTTCAAGTGGACACGTGAGGCCAACCCCAACCATATACAAGTACAGCCATACATTGAACAAAACCTGTCAGCTTTCAAAATCAACATCCCTGCAGACCACGCCCTTGAAGATTTTGACATCAGTTTCAAAGGTGCACAACCGTTTGCCCAGAGCCCCCCTCTGCGCGTAACCCTACACGAGCAGCTAGGTGTTCGTCACCTAGCCCAAAGATCCTAGATAGAATCAAACTTGGCGCACAGCTTTTGAAAGAACATCTATGCCAGTAACTTTCCAACCTAGAATCTTTATTAATCATGCGTTTGGGTTGAGATGGCGCTAGCGCACAAGCTTTGACATTTGAAACCCCTTGTGAAAAGAGTAAGGACTATAGACTCAGGCAATGCGAAGCTTCTTGCTCTTGGGTCCTTCTGGTTCGACCATCGCCTGTGCCATCTTGTGGACTCGTGTTGCCAGACCATGCATCCTGAGAAGGGGCAACGAAGTAGCAAAAAACATAAGACCCAGATAATTTTTTGGGGGGAAAAGAAGCATGAGAAAAAATTGCACTTGTGAAGATGAGATTCCCTGCCGCGATTGTCTGACAGCGGTCCACAAAGAGGTTCATGAAGGAGAGGTAATCATCCTTGTAGGTCTTCTTCAAGCTGCGGATGCCAGTCTTGCCCAGGATGCTAAGCTTCACACTGTCAACGAACTCTGTGATGTCTTGACCTTGTTCCGGAGTCATCGCGTCTCGAAAGCTAGTCACCATCTCTTTGTACTCTTCGATGAAGCTCTTTGCCCACCGATACTCTGAAGGCAAATCATCTCCTTGGCCAGCGACCTTCTCCATGATTTGGGTTGCCATTTGGTGATTCGATAGAATCTCCTTCACTGCCTTTTCTGCCGCCTGCTCTGCCGAAGCCTCTTTCTTGGTCCTACCCCCCCTGCTGCTTTGGGCTTGGGAGTGGCTTTGCCCTTAGCCTTGGCCTTTGCTTTGGCCTTGGCCTTGGGCGCGGGTGCTTCGCCATCCTTGTTGGGAGAACCTGCTTCTGGTGAAGAGGGATCAGTAGCTGCACTGTCAGACGTCCCAGACGACGTCTCACCATCATTGAGGCCAGGGATGCACACATTCATTTCAGCCCATCCTTGGAGACCTTGTGGACTAGCAGCAACTTCTTGGACGTTGCAACTTTCAACAGGAACCCCATAAAAGAAGGCGTATTTCCTCACTGCCTTGCACTTGAAGCTCTCTGTCTCAAAGGTTCCCGAGGAGTCAACCAACTCCGCAACATCCTTCCAAGACTCCTCCTCACACTTGGACACCAGCTTCTCGACCAAAAGGTAGTTGTCAGCCTCTGTCCAGGTGTTGTAGAAGACGAAAGCCTCCTGCCAACATGCGGTTGCAGTAGGTTAGGAACATAACCCTATGTCTCTTTGAACTGGGTGTGGACTGTTCTTTTGCACATATATTACACACATAATATATATATATACCGTTAAAATGAAAGTTAGAATGCCTCCGCGAATTCCAAATATTCCTCCCCCCCAGTTAGAATGCGGCCCGCGCACGGCAAAAAATCCTTCAGTTAGAATGCCTCCCCACCCGGGTTTTAAGTTTTTTTGTTTTTGGAGAACCCTTTGCACAAATCCCTCACTTAGAATGCCTTCGCACTATGAATATCATCAGATGTTAGAATGCAGTTAGAACGCTTCCCCCTTGAAATTGCTTTCTACCAGCATTTCAGCAATTAGAACGCTTCCCCCTTGAAATTGCTTTGCCAGCATTTCAGCAGTTAGAATGTTTCCCCCTTGACATGGCTTTTTACCAGCATTTCATCGGTTAGAATGCTTCCCCCTTGAAGTTGCTTTTACACAAGCATTTCAGCAGTTAGAATGTTTCTCCCTTGAAATTGTTTTTTTAACCAGCATTTCAGCAATTAGAATGCTTTTCTTGAAATTGTTTTTTTACCATTATTTCATCAGTTAGAATGCTTCCCCCTTGAAATTGCTTTTTACCAGCATTTCAGAAGTTAGAATGCTTCCCCCTTGAAACGGCTTTTTACCAGCTTTTCAGCGCTTAGAATGCTTTCCCCTTGAAATTGTTTTTTACAAGCATTTCACCAGTTGGAATGCTTTCCCCTTGAAATTGCTTTTTACCAGCCTTTCAGCAGTTAGAATGTTTCCCCTTCATATTGTTTTTTAGAAAAGCATTTCAGCAGTTAGAATGCTTCCCCCTTGAAATTGCTTTCTACCAGCATTCCTGCAATGAACGCTTCCCCCTTGAAGTTGCTTTTGCCAGCATTTCAGCAGTTAGAATGCTTCCCAGCATTTCAGCCGTTAGAATGCTTCCCCCTTGAAATTGTTTTTTTAACCAGCATTTCAGCAATTAGAATGCTTTTCTTGAAATTGTTTTTTACCATTATTTCATCAGTTAGAATGCTTCCCCCTTGAAATTGCTTTTTACCAGCCTTTCAGCAGTTAGAATGCTTCCCCCCTTGAAATGTTTTTTACCAGCATTTCATCAGTTAGAATGCTTCCCCCTTGATTTTTTTCAACCAGCTTTTCAGCAGCTAGAATGCTTCCCCGTTGAAATTGCTTTTACACAAGCATTTCAGCAGTTAGAATGTTTCCCATTTGAAATTGCTTTCTACCAGCATTTCAGCAATTAGAACGCTTCCCCCTTGAAATTGCTTTCTACCAGCATTTCAGCAATTAGAACGCTTCCCCCTTGAAATTGCTTTTGCCAGCATTTCAGCAGGTAGAATGCTTCCCAGCATTTCAGCAGTTAGAATGCTTCCCCCTTGAAGTTGCTTTTTACACAAGCATTTCATCAGTTAGAATGTTTCCCCCTTGAAATGGCTTTTTACCAGCATTTCATCAGTTAGAATGCTTCCTCCTTGAAGTTGCTTTGACACAAGCATTTCAGCAGTTAGAATGTTTCTCCCTTGAAATGGCTTTTCTACCAGCATTTCAGCAATTAGAATGCTTTTCTTGAAATTGTTTTTTACCAGTATTTCAGCAGTTAGCATGCTTCCCCCCTTGAAAAGGTTTTTTACCAGCATTTCAGAAGTTAGAATGCTTCCCCCTTGAAACGGCTTTTTACCAGCTTTTCAGCGGTTAGAATGCTTTCCCCTTGAAATTGTTTTTTACAAGCATTTCAGCAGTTAGAATGCTTCCCCCTTGAAATTGCTTTCTACCAACATTTCAGCAATTAGAACGCTTCCCCCTTGAAATTGCTTTTGCCAGCATTTCAGCAGGTAGAATGCTTCCCAGCATTTCAGCAGTTTGAATGCTTCCCCCTTGAAGTTGCTTTTTACACAAGCATTTCATCAGTTAGAATGTTTCCCCCTTGAAATGGCTTTTTACCAGCATTTGATCAGTTAGAATGCTTCCCCCTTGAAGTTGCTTTTACACAAGCATTTCAGCAGTTAGAATGTTTCCCCGTTGAAATTACTTCTTACCAGCATTTCAGCAGTTAGAATGCTTACCCCCTTGAAATGTTTTTTTACCAGCATTTCATCAGTTAGAATGCTTCCCCCTTGAAAATGCTTTTTACCAGCTTTTCAGCAGTTAGAATGTTTCTCCCTTGAAATTGTTTTTCTACCAGCATTTCAGCAATTAGAATGCTTCCCCCTTGAACTTGTTTTTTACCGGCCTTTCAGCAGTTTGAATGCTTCCCCCTTGAAGTTGCTTTTTACACAAGCATTTCAGCAGTTGGAATGCTTCCCCCTTGAAACTGTTTTCTACCAGCATTTCCGCAAATAGAACGGTTCCCTTTGACATTGTTTTAACCAGCATTTTAGCAGTTAGAACGCTTTCCCCCTTCAAGTTGTACAGATATGTGCAAAAACTTGTGAGTACATATAATATATTATATAATCCCGATGGGATACATAGAATACAAAATCGATAATTTCGGCCTCAACAACATCTCCCGGAATCGGTAAAAACACCTATACATAGAATAAAAACATCTTCCGGAATCGGAAAAAAACAACATATACATAGAATATTTCCGGCTATTCATTTTGATCCAGGAAAATAAATCTTTTCAGGTTTTTGACAGAAACATGGATTGCTGCAGCCGCCTGTGATTCAAACCTTTTCCGCAAAGGGACAACTGCGATTTCAGCATGGAAAGTGTGTTGCAACGCGTTTTGCTGGGGCAATCGCGGGGTGAACTATGAAAAAAAAAACATATTTTGCAATGAAAACAAATGGAATTGGGTGGTGTTCCTCTAAAAATTGATGAATATTTTCACTGCGGACCTAAACTCTATGTAAGTAATTCTTCAAGGAATTGGGTCTCTTCCATGTATAAGGGTATATATCATATACGTAATTCCCTTTGGGGAGTAGCAACCCTGGATGTCTGAAGTTCCTAAACTAGAACGTTTCAAAACTAGACGACGGTTGGCCCGAGAGCGAAAAAGATGTGTTTCAAGCAGCTCTGAGTATGGTAGTCGTAAAAGATAGTCGGTGAATAGTTGGTGAATTTTATTGGTGAATTTTAAATGAGCTATGGAAAGACATGATGTAAAAAAGTAAAATTGATCAAGAAGAGAATATTGGGTAAAGGGCATCAGATGACATGTGTCGTGGAACCACAGAGAGAAAGAGGGGGAAGAGATAAAGAGAGAGAGAGGTCAGACGCATTTCCACACAAAGACCTTTGAGATACAAAAGAAGCTCGGCACCATGATGCCGTGGATGACCTTAGTTGCAAACAAAGGTGAGCAAACATAGTCGCAATGGAAATGCTACAAAATGCAAAAGTACACAAACAAAGGCTCCGTAAGAAACTAGAACTCCGTGCAAGAATGCTGTGAATGATAACAAGTTCGATATCATGATGGCAAGGATAACACCTGTTTCACTGCATTTCTCCGATGTCCCTACAGGATGGAAAAAAAAAACTTTACAGACAAACAACAGTTGGCTACTGGTTTTGCATGTTCGTCACGAACAGTCTCTCCAGACGAACATACTGGTTTTGCATGTTCGTCACGAACAGTCTCTCCAGACGAACAGTGGTACAGATTAATTTGCGCCAGTTGCACTCAGTGCCACTCGGTATGCAAGCCTTCCAGCGTTTACATCTGAGGCAAAAAAATGTATAACACACAATCCAATGCGAAGCATCTGCTCTTTCAATTCGAAACTGAAAACACGACTCCGGAGTTTGACATAGCAAATAAGCCCGGTACCATGATGCCGTGTATGACCTCACTTCCAAACAAAGGTGCGCAAACACAGCTTTGGATTGGAAATGTTTAAAAATTGGTATCCAAAAAACAACAAGTGAACGCAGTGAATGATTCCGGGCCCAAAGCAAGTTCGATATCATGATGGCCTGGACGACACCCTGTTTCACTGCATTTCTCCGATGTCCCTACAGGATCGAACAATATTTACAGAGAAGCAACACTTGGCTACTCATGTAACACATTCGCCACGAACAGTTTCCTCAGGCGAACAGTGGTGCAAATTCGTTTGTGTACGCAGTGAAACCTTGACAAAACAAGTTCGATAGCATGATGGCATAGATAACACCTGTTGCACTCCATTTCTTGGATGTCCCTACAGGATCGAACAATTTTTACAGACAAACAACAGTTGGCTACTGATCTACCACGTTCGCCACGAACAGTTTCTCCAGGCGAACAGTGGTGCGAATCAATTTGTGCACGCCGCGCTCAGTTCCATGTGCCACTCGGCCCGCAAACCTTCCAGCTGCCACAAAGCCTCCAAGACATAGGGGCGATTGTGCCAAGGGCGCAAGGACGGTCTTTTCTTAAGCAGCAACTGGACGGCATCCTCTGCAGGGTAGTTGTAACCCACGACGAGCCAAGCACATAAAGCCCCAGCGCTTCGATTGATGCCTCCAAAGCAATGAAAGAGCACGTGCATGGATTCGTTTGTGGTCACTGCCAGCATGGACTGTTTCCAGAGTTGGCCACAAACAATTTTCCACTGTTCCAAACAAGAAGCTACCAAGTCAGGGATTCTTTCCTCCCAACGGTGCGGCGGCTTCAATGTCGTGTCTTCCAAATGACACTTGACGTGATAGACATTTTCTTGCTGGAAATACTGCGCCCAATCCTTTGGGGCGCCTCGAATCTCCATTTCATTTGCGCACATGGTCACCACCACGGTGACCTTCACCGACAGAGCCTGGCAAATGTCTTCCAAGCTGCAGGCCGCTTTGATGCTGCTAAGCAGCACCGACGCTCGATCCGTAGGTTTGCAGATCACGGCAGCGTCCAATGGCCACTCCTCTATGGACCCGAAACAGTAAGGGTGCCAACAGGTAATGCGGTCAAGGTCAGTCCAACATTCTTTGTCGGCGTAAGCCTTCCTGATATCTTCTTCGCGCGCCGCTCTCCACTCACGAGCGCTAGTGGTCATGGCTGCCACTGTGATCGAACAAACGTTTCCTACCTTGAACACGAAGCAAGCGATTTAACAGATCCGCAATGCACAACTACAGGTCATTCATCCGCAAGCCACGCGAACGACAACGATGCAAACACAACTACAGATCATTGTTTTAATCTACGGTTACAGCATGCAACGATGCCTTCAACCAGAGGCGCGCTAAGATCCAGCTGAGTACTTACTTCCAAGTCGGACACTGAGTTGCAAGCCGAAACTCGATGCCATGATGCTGTAGAACCACTGCTGTTTCCAGCCCTCCTCCATGGCATGCGTAACAGAAACTGCTGTACGAGCATATACGGAAAAAACATGCTCCTTACCATAATGCCGATGATCTCACATGTTCACGAGTTTTCATATCGAAAATCTCATAGAATTCACCAAATAAGCTCGGTACCGCGATGCAGTGGATGACCTTCCTTAGTTGCACGACTTTTTCTGTACGGTGAAACTGTAAACAAAGGATAACAAAAGCGCGCAAACGAATGCTTATCATGATGGCACGGAAGACATCCTTTTCATTGCATTTCGCTCGATGCACGGACAGTCCCTGTAGCATCGAGCCCGTCAAAAATTCCGCGTTTAACAGATCACTCCTCGTTGGCTCGCACCTCCCGTTGGATGGCCAGCAACTCGGGATCCTTGGCCCAACGCGCATCCGAGACCACAGATCGAAAGGTCGGGCTTGCACGAAGCCAGCGGCTCCACTGTCTATTCACTCTGCATAGGTTGTACCACCCGCAAAGTGAGATCCAAGCCAGAATCACCTGGAAACAATGCAAGTCCAGTCGGGCCAACGCTGGAGCTGCCAACTTAACGTCAAGCTTGGGAAGCCAGAATTGAGCCAGCATTTGTTTACCAACTCTGGAAGGGCGAGCAACAAGAGAGACCACAGAATTCTCATCCGCAAGCTCACGAAGAATAGTCAAACTCTCACGAGCCGCGAATCGGCGATGACCTTCCGCTGCGATGCAAATGTATCTTTTGTCACAACGTCCTCCATGATGCGTTTCTATGCGACCAACCAAGTCGCCCAGTAAATCCACCACAGTCATCCACTGCAGTAAATGCTCTTGGTATAAGAGATCGACACTGGCATCCCGTGGATCCATGTCGACTAGAAAATGAAACTCCGGAAGGGCACTCAGCTGCTGGAGAGGCCAGATGCTCAAACGAAAACAAATCTCTACCGACATGGGCTGTGTCTCCGCCAAGTTCGGCGACGCGTGTTCATGGACAGCTGACAGTATCAAACCAGGCCGTTCTCTTCGATGGAGATAGATGTCATCCAGACGACGATGCAAGGCGCCGGGTTCCATGTCAGCAGCTATAATCCCGCCGACGTCAAAGCAATTAAAACTGCAGTCCACACCAAGTAATTTCCCCATGAAAATTACTACATGCCATGATGCCGTCAATCATATATGTAACAATAGTTTAGAGGTATAAACTGCAAGATCAGAACATGCATTTCAGAGAGATGCCTCACCGCATTTTTTCATGATCACCAACTGCATTACTTATTTCCAAGTGCGACACTGCATTGCAAGACGAACACTTCACAAATGGAACTGCAACACGCCCGTCCAAGAAACTTGCCCGTGTCAGACAGCGTCAACGCACTCTTACATTTTTCGAAGCACCGTGCAGGCAGGCATTGCAGTTCCTTGTGCCGAACGTGCAAACCGCCGCAAAGCAGGCGAATTTGTATGAGAATCAGGTCGCTCGACGCACAGACAGTCCTTGCAGCATCGAGAACGACAGGACGACAGGACTTAATTATGCGAGAAGTGCAAAGCTTGTAAGTACACGGGCAGTTCCTCCAGATTCAAATCCATTGAAAATCAGGCATGCCATCAAAATCTGGCGCGCCATCAGATTCAGCAAGCTCCAGCTCACACCCTGCTGAAATACATGGCAGTGCATCAGTGCCAGCAAGGCTAATGTCGACATCTGTGTCAGGATCGACATCTGGGGCCATGAGTCGAAGAGTCTCACGTGCCTTCTGTATTGCTGTCTCCCATTTTCTCTTGGATGCACACGCAGTGGGATCCGGCAAAGTTTCCGCCAGCACAGTCTCACCCAGGCAGCGGTACTTGAGCGAAAGGTTCATAAGCACCTTGCGCCGCTTGATGGACCTGAGCACTAGAGCTGCTGGCCCGTAATCTTTACGACCAATTCTTTCATGCCCATGTCGAGGCTGGCAGGCACCTGCTTTGGGTGGCATTTCAACAAACACTGACATTGTCACAATGTAATTCTCGAGATCTCACAGACACTTTTACACACAAAAGCTTTTACACACAGACGGTTTTACACACAGACGCTTCTACACGCAGACACTTTTACACGCAGATGCGTTTTACACACGCACACACACTTTCACACACAGAGGCTTTTACACACAGAAACTTTTACACACAGACCCTTTTACACACAGACGCTTTTACACACAAACGCTTTTACACACAACACTTTCACACACAGAAGCTTTTACACACAGAAGCTTTTACACACAGAGGCTTTTATACACAGAAGCTTTTACACACAGAGGCTTTTACACACAGAAGCTTTTACACACAGGCGCTTTTACACACAGACACTTTTACACACAGACGCTTTTACACACAGAGGCTTTTACACACAGACGCTTTTACACACAGACACTTTTGCACACAGACACTTTTACACACAGACGCTTTTACACACAGACGCTTTTACACACAGAGGCTTTTACACACAGAAGCTTTTACACACAGACGCTTTTACACACACACGCTTTTACACACAGACACTTTTACACACAACATTTTCACACACAGAGGCTTTTACACAGGCGCTTTTACACACAGACGCTTTTACACACAGACGCTTTTACACACAGACGATTTTACACACAGACGCTTTTACACACAGAAGCTTTTACACACAGACGCTTTTACACACAGACGCTTTGACACACAGACGCTTTTACACACAGACGCTTTTACACACAGAGACTTTTACACACAGAGACGCTTTTACACACAGAAGCTTTTACACACAGACGCTTTTACACACAGACACTTTTACACACAGACGCTTTTACACACAGAAGCTTTTACACACAGACTCCTTTACACACAGACGCTTTTACACACAGACACTTTCACAGACGCGTTTACACACAGACACTTTTACACACAGAGGCTTTTACACACAGACACTTTTACACACAGACACTTTTACACAGACGAAAGCGTTACGATTGACCAAGTAAAATCGCAATTTTTCCTCAGTTTTTGACGTCCAACGTCCATTTCGTGCGTAAGGGTTGCGCGGGACGCTTCAAAGTCGCAATTTTTCCTCAGTTTTTGACGCCCAACGTCCATTTCGTGCGTAAGGGTTGCGCGGGACACTTCAAAGTCGCAATTTTACCTCAGTTTTTAACGTCCAACGTCCATTTCGTGCGAAAGGGTTGCGCGCGACCAATAAAAGTTGCAATTTTTCCTCAGTTTTTGACGTCCAACGTCCATTTCGTGCGTAAGGGTTGCGCGGGACGCTTCAAAGTCGCAATTTTTCCTCAGTTTTTAACGTCCAACGTCCATTTCGTGCGAAAGGGTTGCGCGCGACCAATAAAAGTTGCAATTTTTCCTCAGTTTTTGACGTCCAATGTCCATTTCGTGCGAAAGGGTTGCGCGCGACCAATAAAAGTTGCATTTTTTCCTCAGTTTTTGGCGTCCAACGTCCATTTCGTGCGAAAGGGTTGCCGGCGACGCTTCAAAATCGCAATTTTACCTAGGTTTTGGACGTCCAACGTCCATTTCGTGCGAAGGGGTTGCGTTTCGTGGCGCTCCGGCGGCACCGCCCCCGCCTTAAGAGAGAATAGAAGAAGAGCGAGAAGAGATCTGCAGATGTGAAGGTGTGAAGATCTAGATCTGCAGGTGTGAGGGTGTGAAGATCTAGATCTGCAGATGTGAAGGTGTGAAGATCTAGATCTGCAGATGTGAAGGTGTGAAGATCTAGATCTGCAGATGTGAGGGTGTGAAGATCTAGATCTGCAGGTGTGAGGGTGAAGATCCAGATCTGCAGGTGTGAAGGTCTAGATGTCCAGATGTGAGGGTGTGAAGATCTAGATCTGCAGGTGTGAAGGTGTGAAGATCTAGATCTGCAGGTGTGAAGGTGTGAAGATCTAGATCTGCAGGTGTGAAGTTGTGAAGATCTAGATCTGCAGGTGTGAAGGTGTGAAGATCTAGATCTGCAGGTGTGAAGGTGTGAAGATCTAGATCTGCAGGTGTGAAGGTGTGAAGATGTAGATCAGCAGATGTGAAGGTGTGAAGATGTAGATCGGCAGATGTGAGAGTGTGAAGATCTAGATCTGCAGGTGTGAAGGTGTGAATATCTAGATCTGCAGGTGTGAGGGTGTGAAGATCTAGATCAGCAGATGTGAAGGTGTGAAGATGTAGATCGGCAGATGTGAGAGTGTGAAGATCTAGATCTGCAGGTGTGAAGGTGTGAATATCTAGATCTGCAGATGTGAGGGTGTGAAGATCTAGATCAGCAGATGTGAAGGTGTGAAGATGTAGATCGGCAGATGTGAGAGTGTGAAGATCTAGATCTGCAGGTGTGAAGGTGTGAAGATCTAGTATAACGGCTGCTTTTTTTACGAAGAACCCTTCGCAGGCGCTCTCGGGAAAAAAAACAGATCCCCCGAAATGATCAATTTCTTTTTATATTGCATTTTCAGGCTCACCGAAGGGTACCCCCCACGACCGGTGTCGTAGAACTATGAAAAAAACTATTTTGCAATGAAAACCAATGGAATTGGGTGGTGTTCCTCAAAAGCTGATGAGTATTTTCACTGGGGACCTATATTCTATGTATGTAGTTCTGCAAGAAATTGGGTCTCTTCCATTTCAGGGTATATATCATATACGTAATTCCATATAATTCCCTTTGGGGAGTAGCAACCCTGGATGTTTGAAGTTCCTAAACTACACTGACCTAAAAGTAAATGGCTCAACTCAAAAACCAAAATGCCCACAAGATGGCACCGCGCGGTGAGAAAGAAAACAGAGCTATTTTAGCTGGAAACATAAAACGAGTTCCGCCAATTCCCAAGACAGGAGGCAAAACCACCAGGAAAGACATCAGAGTTATCCCAAGACAGGAGGCAAAACCACCAGGAAAGACATCAGAGTTATCCCAAGACAGGAGGCAAAACCACCAGGAAAGACAGCAGAGTTATCCTAAGACAGGAGGCAAAACCACCAGGAAAGACATCAGAGTTATCCCAAGACAGGAGGCAAAACCACCAAAAAAGACATCAGAGTTATCCCAAGGCAGGAGGCAAAACCACCAGGAAAGACATCAGAGTTATCCCAAGACAGGAGGCAAAACCACCAAAAAAGACATCAGAGTTATCCCAAGACAGGAGGCAAAACCACCAAGAAAGACATCAGAGTTATCCCAAGACAGGAGGCAAAACCACCAAAAAAGACATCAGAGTTATCCCAAGACAGGAGGCAAAACCACCAGGAAAGACATCAGAGTTATCCCAAGACAGGAGGCAAAACCGCCAGGAAAGACATCAGAGTTATCCCAAGACAGGAGGCAAAACCACCAGGACTCAGGCGATAGGTCCCCAGAAAGAGTGTTTGAGGACCTATCGTTGTAGTATCCCGGATTTTTTTTCGTTTTTTTTGCCAACATATGTTGAAAAATAACATTTCTATCAAAATATATCGTGTCTAACCCTAAACCCTACATCCGTTAGAAAAAAGATGAAAAAATAAGAAACATATCTGCCAACAACGGGGGGCTCACGGTATGTAAATATTATACATCCAAAAATAATCAGAATGCATATATTGAAATTGTAAAATTGCGCCACCTATGTGGAGATGCGCCATCTATGTGGCATATTTTGGTTAGGTTGGTTTATGGATGTCAGGATGTGAGGGAGTTGCGCCATCTATGTGGCATATTTTGGTTAGGTTGGCTTATGGATGTCGGGAGATATGAGGGAGTTACGCCATCTATGTGGGCATTCCCAGCCTGATTTTGGCGAATGGGTGGGAGTTGCGCCATCTATGTCCCAAAAAGGCAGCTTGATGTTGAGAAAAAAAACATCTGGGGGAAAACAGCGCAGAAGATTGCAAAAAATAGTCATTTTTAGGGATACATGGCGCAACTGACCTGTTTTGAATGGCAGTTGAGCCATCTATCCCCCGCATTCTGCATTTGACATAGATGGCGCCACTCAAGATTCTGAGCGTCTACTTTGACATCAGAGTAGAACGTTTCAAAAAAAAGACAGATCCCCCGAAATGATCAATTTCTTTTTATATTGCATTAAAAAAATGAGTTTTTCAGGCTCACCGAAGGGTACCCCCCACGACCGGTGTCGTAGAACTATGAAAAAAAAACTAGTTGCAATGAAAACCAATGGAATTTGGTGGTATTCCCCAAAAAAATGATGAATATTTTCACTGGGGACCTATATTCTATGTATGTAATTCTTCAAGGAATTGGGTCTCTTCCATGTATAAGGGTATATATCATATACGTAATTCCCTTTGGGGAGTAGCAACCCTGGATGTCTGAAGTTCCTAAACTAGAACGTTTCAACAAAAAAAACAGGTTCCCCGAAATGATCAGTTTCTTTTTATATTGTATTAAAAAATGAGTTTTTCAGGCTCACCAAAGGGTACCCCCACGACCGGTGTCGTAGAACTATGAAAAAAAATATTTTGCAGATAGAATGCCTCCCCGGAAACTACAGCAGATATAGATCAATGAAAAAAACATAGAAGAAAAGGAAGAGTAAGGAACAATATAGAAGAAAAGGAGGAGAAAAGGGAAAAGGATAAGGTCGGAAAAGAGACAAGGGCACTCCAGGTTCCCTGCAGGTCAGAAACATATGGCTACAGTGGGGAAAACACCGGATAGAATGCCTCCCCGGAAACTACAGCAGATATAGATCAATGAAAAAGACATAGAAGAAAAGGAAGGGTAAGGAACAATATAGAAGAAAAGGGGGAGAAAAGGGAAGAGGATAAGGTCGGAAAAGAGACAAGGGCACTCCCAGGTTCCCGAGGGTCAGAAACAATTAGATACAGCGGGGAAAAAACCGATAGAATGGCCTCCCCGGAAACTTAAAGCAAATATAGATCAATGAAAAGACATAGAAGAAAAAGGAAAGGGTAAAAGGAACAATATAGAAGAAAAGGAGGAGAAAAGGGAAGAGGATAAGATCGGAAAAGGGACAAGGGCACTCCAGGTTCCCTGCGTGTCAGAAACATCTGGCTACAGTGGGGAAAACAACGGATGGAAGGCCTCCCCGGAAACTACAGCAGATATAGATCAATGAAAAAGACATAGAAGAAAAGGAAGGGTAGGGAACAATATAGAAGAAAAGGAGGAGAAAAGGGAAGAGGATAAGATCGGAAAAGAGACAAGGGCACTCCAGGTTCCCTGCGGGTCAGAAACATCTGGCTACAGTGCGGAAAACAACAGACAGAATGCCTCCCCGGAAACTACAGCAGATATAGATCAATGTAAAAGACATAGAAGAAAAGGAAGGGTAAGGAACAATATAGAAGAAAAGGAGGAGAAAAGGGAAGAGGATAAGATCGGAAAAGAGACAAGGGCACTCCAGGTTCCCTGCGGGTCAGAAACATAAGGCTACAGTGGGGAAAACAACAGATAGAATGCCTCCCCGGAAACTACAGCAGATATAGATCAATGAAAAAGACATAGAAGAAAAGGAACGGTAAAAGGAACAATATAGAAGAAAAGGATGAGAAAAGGGAAGGGGATAAGGTCGGAAAAGAGACAAGGGCACTCCAGGTTCCCTGCGGGTCAGAAACATTTGGCTACAGCAGGGAAAACAACAGATAGAATGCCTCCCCGGAAACTACAGCAGATATAGATCAATGAAAAAGACATAGAAGAAAAGGAAGGGTAAGGAACAATATAGAAGAAAAGGAGGTGAAAAGGGAAGAAGATAAGATCGGAAAAGAGACAAGGGAACTCCAGGTTCCCTGCGGGTCAGAAACATATGGCTACCGTGGGGAAAACAACAGATAGAATGCCTCCCCGGAAACTACAGCAGATATAAATCAATGAAAAAGACATAGAAGAAAAGGAAGGGTAAGGAACAATAAAGAAGAAAAAGAGGAGAAATGGGAAGAGGATAAGATCGGAAAAGAGACAAGGGCACTCCAGGCTCCCTGCGGGTCAGAAACATATGGCTACAGTGGGGAAAACAACAGGTAGAATGCCTCCCCAGAAACTACAGCAGATATAGATCAATGAAAAAGACATAGAAGAAAAGGAAGGGTAAGGAACAATATAGAAGAAAAGGAGGTAAAAGGGAAGAGGATAAGATCGGAAAAGAGACAAGGGCACTCCAGGTTCCCTGCGGGTCAGCAACATCTGGCTACAATGGGGAAAACAACAGATAGAATACTCCCCAGAAACTACAGCAGATATAGATCAATGAAAAAGACATAGAAGAAAAGGAAGGGTAAGGAACAATATAGAAGAAATAGGGGGAGAAAAGGGAAGAGGATAAGATCGGAAAAGAGACAAGGGCACTCCAGGTTCCCTGCGGGTCAGAAACATATGGCTACAATGGGGAAAACAGCAGATAGAATGCCTCCCCGGAAACTACGGCAGATATAGATCAATGAAAAAGACATAGAAGAAAAGGAAGGGTAAGGAACAATAGAAGAAAAAGAGGAGAAAAGGGAAGAGGATAAGGTCGGAAAAGAGACAAGGGCACTCCAGGTTCCCTGCGGGTCAGAAACATATGGCTACAGTGGGGAAAACAATAGATAGAATGCCTCCCGGAAACGACAGCAGATATAGATCAATGAAAAAGACATAGAAGAAAAGGAAGGGTAAGGAACAATATAGAAGAAAAGGAGGAGAAAAGGGAAGAGGATAAGATCGGAAAAGAGACAAGGGTTCCCTGCGGGTCAGAAACATCTGGCTACAATGGGGAAAGCAACAGATAGAATGCCTTCCCAGAAACTACAGCAGATATAGATCAATGAAAAAGACATAGAAGAAAAGGAAGGGTAAGGAACAATACAGAAGAAAAGGAGGAGAAAAGGGAAGAGGATAAGATCGGAAAAGAGACAAGGGCACTCCAGGTTCCCTGCGGGTCAGAAACATCTGGCTACAATGGGGAAAACAACAGATAGAATGCCTCCACAGAAACTACAGCAGATATAGATCAATGAAAAAGACATAGAAGAAAAGGAAGGGTAAGGAAAAATATAGAAGAAAAGGAGGAGAAAAGGGAAGAGGATAAGATCGGAAAAGAGACAAGGACACTCCAGGTTCCCTGCGGGTCAGAAACTTATGGCTACAATGGGGAAAACAACAGATAGAATGCCTCCCCAGAAACTACAGCAGATATAGATCAATGAAAAAGGCATAGAAGAAAAGGAAGGGTAAGGAACAATATAGAAGAAAATCGCTTTTCCTTCAGTGCACCCCCTGCTGATGGCCGGGGTCTGTGAATAGGGATATTTTCGAGACAGTTCCGCGAAAGTTATGCGAAAGAGCGGGCGAAAGTCAAAGTGCATGTTGAAGGGGGTGGGCCAGTAATCTTTGCAAACAATCTGTCCTGAGAAGAGATTCCGTGATGCTAGCTGCATGTTTAAAAGGTTACCAAGAAGTGATCCGTAATTCTCTGGCGTAATTTGGCAGGTGGTGAACGAATCTTCATAAGAGGTGTTGTTGGCCAACATGGGCCCCGCGAAAGATAAACATGGAGTTCGCGAAAGTCTCGCGAAAGTAAAATTTTTATTCGCGAAGAATGGCCGTTCCGGGATAAAGGAATTTTGATCAACAACCATATGTAAAATAAATATAATATCATATGCATACATGTGTGTGTGTGTTCGTATGTGTGTGTTGCGATCTTGTGACAAAACAAATTGGGGATGCGATCTCATGGCGCAGGCGACTTCGCTTGCCACCATTTGCTGGTTTGCCACGCAGAGGAGGATTCAAATCATGTGCAGCTGCTTTCTGCCCTTGACATTGCGAGGGGTCTGTTGGCAACGAGTTCAGTCGATGTATGCAAGGAGGCAATTGAGTCGTGCATTTTGCCTCGGTTTTTTTGATTCCCGATCGGAGCAAAGCCTCTCCCAAAGAGTGATAAAAGTGCTCCTGTGTGGGCGACAGCTACTCTTGCGAATTCCTATAATGTCCACATCACACCAAATGCAAACCACAACCTAGAAGAACGTAATGAACACATAAGAGCATGAGATCGTCGGGTTTCAGGAAGAAAAAACAAACGCCAGCACAAAAGCATTGCACTGAACGACCCTTGGTGAGCAAGCGCGGACTTGTTTACGTTCGCGCAAGTACACGAAGGATCTTAAAGGTTTATGAAGGTTTGTTTGTAGACGTAGGCTGCGATTGTTCGATGCCATTGCTGGTTGATGATGCGCGAGGACGCCATGTTATTTGATCACATTATTGTGTTGGAAGTGATCGTCGGATCCCACATTAGCAGCGCATGACAGTGCCGCTCATTTCTTCCGTGCTGAAACAGGTACTATAGTGTTTTTCGCATTGGTGGCCATCGTGCTGTGACATTTTGTTTGCGGTTGAGTGCCGCTGCGCGGTCGAACCAACGTAAACGGTAAACCATGCCGAGTACCGCGACATGAACGATAGTCAAATGCTATGATCTTTTTCTACCATGGTTCATGGTTTCCGCCCTGATACATGATATGTATCCTTCATGCTGTTTGCCTCACCCCGCTCGCGCCTGTTCGATTGCAGCTCTTCAGATGCAAGCAACAGTAAATGTACCTGCTGTTGGCACAAATGTATTTGTATGATTCGTATGTATTTGTGAGTTTGCGCTCTGGGATTTGCAATGGATCACATTACAAATGTCGGCATGCATTTTCCTGGCATAGGCAGCAGAAGTGGCAAAGCAGTCAGTTGACAAGGTCATGAAGTTGCGAAGCGATGTGCCAAGTTGCGTCCCGGCAGGAAAGTGCAAAAAGAAAGGGGCAGTACGTTTAAGTGGTCGTTTAAGTGGGTCCTGTTGTTTCCATAGTATTGGTCATTGATGAGCATTGACCATAGATCTCATGCTTTGTACTGTAAGCCATAATGTTCCACAATGTTATGCAATGCTCTACTTTGTCATCATTTATATATCTACATTCTACTGCCCAGTCTTTGCTTTCCACTTTGCTAGGAAACATGCGCGCATGCAAACGCACAGTTCAACATGCAGCAAGACCCTCCGTGCAGCAGGGCATTCTCTACAATGTCCACCTATACAGAGCTAGGTAAGAGGATCAAGAGGCAATGCCATATTTTCAAGATTTTGAAGAAACTCGCATTCCTTACGGTTATATATATGCAAGTTACAAAAGCTGTTGTAGCTTCAACAGCGGTTCAGCACCCACGAAGTTGCTGCAAAGGATCAGGTCAGGCAATCGCACGAAGTCAGCCTGTTTTCGCGGCCATCGCTCTTAGTTGTTTCCCACCCACCTGGCAAAGGGCGTTTGACCCTGACTCCTTCTTGAAGTCGTAGAGGCAGAAGCAGCAGGGATCAAGCGCATGTTGTTGCCATCCAAGGCTTTTCAGTCTGCAGACTGCTTCAAGAAACCAACCATCTCCTCGGAGCATCAAGTTGGCCATAAACTGGCTTTCGTAGAAACATCCTTGTGTTGGCAGTGGCTCCAAGGATCTGCCAGGCTTCGTTTGGAAGTTTCAGCCACAGCTTACGTTCTTGTGCTAGACCTTGAAGAATCGCTGTGCTAACATCTGCAGACCAAGCTCGCCATCGCAAGTTGGCAGAAACAGAGAGCAGCAGGGATCTTCAAAGTCTACTGGTGGTTGGAGACCCAGTTTTCAAGTTGCCCATGAGCGCGCCCACATCATTGAATCCACGCACAACAAGTCGTGCTTTTGCACGAGGGCTGCCATCAGCATTGCAGGTCCATTTCAAAAGAATCCTTCTGGTAAGTGTTCTCTGGTGTGGCTTGTTCTGCAGTGCTAAATTCCCAAACGCTACATTCAAAGAAGCTGCGAAGTTCTTTCACCTTCGCTTGGTGGAAAATTTCCCTTTCAGTTTGGTTCAAGTACTTTTCCACCACTTCGCCTTTGTTCTTGGCCATCTTGGTGACATCTCGACGCTGTTGTCCTTGATGTTGGTTCTTGAGGCCTTGGGCGACCTTCTTCGCATTCTGAACGTGGTAGTAGTGGTTGCTGTCGCTGGAAAACATGTTGAGCTCTTTTCTGGTTTCTGCATTGGTTTGAAAAATTGTGATACCCTTCCATGTTGATGGCAGCTGATGCTGTCGTAGGTCTTTGTCATGATGCTGAGGGTTTCTGAAATCATCAGTGAAGGTCTTGGCACTGCCATCGCGGCCAAAGTGAATGGTGACTCTGACGCTGTCGAGCTTTCAAGTGGAACTGGGATGTCTGAGCTGCCAGCAGGGTCAAAGAGAGCGCGCCGCTGGTGACAGTGATGGCATCCAGCTTTCAGCTCCCAAAAGTCACGTACTCGGGCACCTTCACGCAGCTCAAAATAACCAGTTTCAGGCTTGAAGCGCCAGTCACCAGGCGGTGAGTCTTGTTCCATATCCTCCGCATTGAAAGCCATTTTTGCATCATCATCATCATCATCATCAAAATCGCCACGTGCAGGACGATCATATGGAGTAGCTCCATGAGAGCTTTGTAATTGTGACCTGCGGGGTCCAAAGGACAAGGTTTCTTGGCGATCCACTCGTGCTCGTCGTTGCTCAAAAGTTTCTTGTTGTGGAACTTGAAATCTTTCAGCAGTCGCCATGACTTGACCAGCTGCTGGTGTTGGAGGAAAAACTTCTGCTGAGGGCTCCACTTCATCACGGTCAGTGATGGGCAAGGTCGGCTGCTGCGGTGGCTCAGCCATAGGAGCTGGTGGAGCATCCGGCGGTCCCATAAGTCCATCAGATTGTCCCATATGTCCAGGGGACAGAGGTGATTCTTCTGGCAGTCCCATAAGCCCAGGGGACGGGCGATGACCATCATCAGGAGGCTGATCATCATCATCATCATCATCATGAGGGATGTCATCAGCGATTGATGGCTCATAGTCATAGTCATCATCACTTTCAGCTCCATTTTGAAGTTCGGCAAGTCGACACCGTTTGGCTTCAGGTACATAGTCATCGGCCTCGTGGTCGGAGATCATCTCTTCATCTTCATTGATGTCGTCAATGTGTTGGCGATTCAAGCGGTTCAAGTCCAGGAACCTTGTCACGCCACGAGACTTGACCTGTCCTAGAACTTCTTTGGCCTCAAGCAGATTGTCCATAACATTGTTGGAAATCTGTCGAAAGTCAGGACGGCAATGGTGAGGAGCTTGTGGCAAATCCAGTAGGTCGAAGCGTTGCCTTGTTCATCGTCCTCAACCATGAGAACCTTTGCTGGCCCTCGCCATCTGATTTTGACAAGATCTGCTTGTTGAGCATTACGCCAGTAAAAGCAAGTCTGACCAACAGCAAGTCGTATGTTGGCGCCGGCATATCTTCTGAGAAGGGCGCGGCGAAGTCGATGGTCAGCGTCAGCTTGTTGAAGGGCTGACTTGGCTGCATTGCGACGCATCAGGGCATCGTCAAAGGAATGGCCTCCGGCTAAGTGCACAGGGGTGATCTGGTCTGAAGTCAAAAGTCCATTGACCTGTGGTTGATACCCCAAAAGCCATTGTGAAGGGCTGTAGCCAGAGACTGTGGGCTGAGTATTTTGTTGAGGCACTATGTAGGTCAAGGCAGACCTGATTCCATCGGCTCCATGAAGTTGTAGATCTTGCATGTAGACCTCAATGCTCTTTCGTAGAACTGCATGTCGCCGTTCCACAAGGCTCGGTCGTGTGTGAGCTTCTCCAGGAGCAACATCATGATGGATCGAGTGCTCATCAGTCCACATTGCCATTGGGTCAGAAAGCCACCCCCTGCCTTCATCAGTGACAAGGGTCTCAGGTGGCCCAAAGTGGGCAATCCAGCATCTTTCCAAACCTACAATCAAGTTGGAGGTTTTAAGGTTGCAGTCTAGTACATGGTGGCAGAGTCAACGCATGAAAGAACCGCAAACTGTGTGTCACCATCTTTAATCCAAAAGACATCAGCTTGAAGTCGTTGGTTGAAGTGGTCGCTTTTGGTCAAGGCTGATGGTGCAGTTTGATTTGGTTTCTTGTAGCGCTGACATGCTGAGCAAACATAGGAACCAGCAACTTGAAGAACATCAGGGCTTGCACCTCTGGAGCTCAAAAGTTCGACCAAAGATGCCGTTGAGGGATGTCCAAGGTTCCTGTGAAGCTTCTGCACAACTCGAAGGGCAGCAGACTTGTCCTTCGACATGGAGTTCCACGAGCTTGCCAACATGCTCGGTGATCTTCTGCACGGCGTAGCCATGTTCCCAGTTGCGCGGGGCTTCAGGTGTTGCCATAGCAGCCGCAAGAGTTGATGCCATGGCGGGCTGGTACTTCTCCATGTAGGTTGCGCGATGCACTTGAAATCCACGAAGAGATCCTTCAAGGCGGCAATGTTGATGATCACCAGGGCAGTGTCGATTCATAGCTTGGGCCACGGCCAGCTTCGTAGTCAAAAGGGTTGTGTCCTTTCGGACTGGCATCCATTGCTCGTCGTCGTTCTTGCACATTGCGCCATATCGGCATTGGCTGAACTTGGCACGGTGACCTGGCAAAGTTGACAGTGCGCTGGTGCGCCATGACAAAGCCGGTGAAGGTTGCTCCAAGTGGGCATGTCGGCCTTCGTTGACCTGTTTCAAGTAGATGCGTCTGCAAAACCGCAGATGCACTCTGTGATGCCAATCTCGAAGTTGTTGAAGTTGCTTTTGACGCTGCGGCGTCTTGGCATTGATGTTCTGCATTGGAGACCAAGGTCCACAAGCGGGCGATAGAAACACTTCTTCAGGTTGGTGTTCATCCAGCAGCTTCATGAACTCACGCAGGTGTGACTTGTAGGAGAAGTTCCAACCATTGTTGAGGCCGAAGTGCTGCACATCCATGCCCAAGGAGGTGGCAATCTTGGTCATACGGCTCTCGCCACAGTGCCACAGTAGACCTCCCACAGTTGCCTTGGTTGACGTAAGTCCATGTCGCGCAAGGTCTGTGAGATGTAGGCTTCAGCTGCATTCAGTTGGGTCAGCACTGAGGTGTCAAGGGGCTTCAGCTGCTTGGTCTTGAGGACGTTGGAGCCTTCAGGAATGACCACATCTTCAGTCACATAGATCTCTTCAGACCCCTTGAACTCGTCGAGACTGAAGTCGGGGCCCTTCTCATCTTCAAGCACCAGGTCAAACTCAGGATTGTTGATGCCGATGGAAGGGTCATAGCCCTCTGTCAAGGCAGCAGGTATTCCATTTGTCTCCCCAAGGTTGCAGCACGCCATTCACCATCATTGTAGCGCAAGGGGTCATTGAGGAAGTCCACAGTCAGTCCATTTGCTTTGGCAATGGGGCGCCCAAGCAACATAGGTGTTTCACCTTGAAGAACAAAGGCTTGCACCAGTCCAAACTTGTTGTTGAGGTAGATTGGCAAGTGGACTGTCCAGTTGCTGACAGCCTTGTGATCGCCGCCAAAGTGAAAGGTGCGATCTGCCTTCTTGAACTTGATCTGGTTGATCGGAAATCCAGGCTTGCCCAAGTGCTCGAGGTAATTGGTGAGAGGTCCAATGCCCATGAGGAAGAACGAAGCTCCAGGATCCATCATCGCGCAGTCAGGCTGTGGAATCTTCAAGCAGGCCATGCTTTCCACAGCTTGGCGTTTGGCATTGCCAGCTGGTGCTGACTTTGGAGTTTCTTTGGAACTCTGAGTGCAGTTGGCCGTCTTATGAGACGAGGATCCACATCGTAGGCTAGGAGCGTTCAGAGCAGCTTGAGCACGTCCACGAGGGTCAGGTGTTTTCATAGGTGGCCTAGGTGGCCTGTTGTTGTTCTTGCCCTTTCCTTTTGCTTTTCCTTTCTTGCCCTTGCCCTTCATGTTGGACTGCATCGGCATCTGAGTTGGTGACGTACTCGTAGAAGAGGCTGAAAAATCCAAGGCGACCACAGGGAGAAATCCACGGGCCCTTCTCAAGTCGTTGAATCTCTTCCGGGCATCAAGGTATGAGGCATAGCAGGAATCGTACTCAGCGACGTCGAACTCATAGTCCAGCACAGGGTCGTTGTTGCCAGCATCATTCTCGTAGTGCGCCGCATCATAGTCAAACTCATGGTCCAGCCAGTCAGTGTCGTTCTCGTCATACTCATTGTACCCATAGTCCTCATCATCCCAATCTGCCCAGTCATTAGCGACGGACTCCACGGTCTCATTGTCAGCGCAGTAGCCACGACCTTTTCCAGAAGATCGCGAGGACCATCGGGAGTTGGGAGTTCCATGGCAAACATCGCCTCTTGGATCTTGTCCCTCTTCAGCGTGTTGGCCTGGGTCATCACCATTTGTTTCTGTTCTCGGCTAAGCTTGGCACGGCTGCGCAAGTACCAACCTTGAACTTCAGGAGGAAGGACAACCTTGTGCTTCTCCAGGCGTCTCAGCTTTTCATCGTGCTCCGTCACAAACTGAAGCAAGGATTGGCCAAGACGTCGGCCTGCAGAGCCAAAGTAGGCCGTGAAGTCGGCTGGCATCTAATTTTTGTTGTCATACTGGAAGGCTGCATCGAGCTGTTTGAGGATATTCTCAAAGGCCTCAGGGTCATTCACCTTGTTCATGTCGAAGTCTTCGACGATCCTCCAAGCAGTGCCTTGGAGTGATCCTAACAGGTTCAGCACGGCTTCTTGGTTTCTTTTCGAAAGCTCCATTTGCTTTGCATAGATCACTATCCGCTTTCTCCATTCTCGGTACCCAGTGGTGGTACCATAAAAGGTCGGGATGGAGCTGTCCCGAAGGCTTTGAGTGTCCAGCTCCGTTCCTGTCTTTCCAGAGCTCGAAGTTGCCATAGTGCTCGTCAAGAGCGTGCAGCTCGAGCAACCGATAGAGGAAGTTCCCCTTGAAGGAATCCAGGGTGGGGTTGGTGGTTATGGTGAAGGTTAGAGGTTGTAGTTGGAGTAGCGCAGTGGTTGGAACGCAAACAGGCGCTCCGCTACCAATGTAGCTTCAACAGCGGTTCAGCACCCACGAAGTTGCTGCAAAGGATCAGTTCAGGCAAGCGCACGAAGTCAGCCTGTTTTCGCGGCCATCGCTCTTGGTTGTTTCCCACCCACCTGGCAAAGGGCGTTTGACCCAAAGGTGGTGGTCACGGATATATACCTGGCAGGCAAATTGGTGCATGACAGGTGGCTTCAGTTGCAAACTGACAACTATCAATAATTTGCAATTAATATATACACAGAGAAAGAGAGAGAGAGAGAGATATAGATATATATATATATATGCAAATTTCATCAAATTTCAATCCAATTTCTTGCATTTAGCTGCATTTAGAGCATTTAGAAGTATTCTTGATGACCATTTGGTGGGGACCGAGATGGAGCGTTGTCGTATTTTGTTGGGTCGCTTCTGGTTTCGAACTGTTTCTGTCACAATGTGTTCCATTCGCTGTTTTGTGTTCGTGAGTGTGATCTCGTGTGACTGCGCCTGACAAAGAACTGACTACAAAGCGGGTCAGGTTCTTGCATGGAAGGCATGCCACTGATAATGTATAGCACTGTATAGCGTGATGCTGAGTGGTGATATGTGGTGATTCTTACTTGGGATCCGGAATGATCCAGACATTTTTGGTTTTTGATGGTTTTTGAGACTGTGATGTCACAGGTGCTTTGGCTGACAGCTTGGGGGACGCTTTGGACACCTTACATAGTGCCAAGCAGAACTGCGTGCTGGCAATACCCTCTGCTGGAGAAGGCGGAACGGTTGCGTGGATATGTAGTGAAACTATGTGAAACTACTATATAATGTTCACAGGCCACCGCACCATATCGCACCAGTCGCACCATGATCATGTTGGTCATTGCAGTGGCAATGCCTCTAGAAATGCACGATGCACCATGCAGCCAAGCGCCAGAGCAAGCTGGGCACGACTCTTTGAATTTGAGGTGATGCGAAGCTTGAGTGCACTGTTGTCGGCGGTGCAGTGACGCCTGCTGATGCTCTCAGAGCCATCTCCGAGAACGTCAACTGCAGAAACATGAGTGTGGCAAAATGGCTGCACAGGCAAGGGGCAAGGGGGAGCAGGTGCCGAGCCTGAGTTTCGTTGTGTCTATCTGGCAGGGGGATAAAAAACAAGAAAACCATATAAAACCATTATTGAACGTTTGATGCAGATTGATGCGGTAGAATCCTTGAATACCATAGCGTTTGTGCCGAATGCCTTGTCAGGTCAGGGATCAGCCCAGAAGATCGGTTTGTTTGCTCAGACGCATCATTGGCAGAAGCCGCAGCGGCTCAACCTAGTTGGCAAAGTTTGCTAAATTTACACAATCATAGTATGACCGGGTTCTGACTCGGCAAGCTGGGATTTTGTGTTTTTCTTAATGATTGCCTGCGCAACTTCCGGTGTAGTGTTTGGGAACTGCTTTAAATGTCGCTGAGGCCCTGATGAGCAAAGGAGGCTTGCATCATTTGTTGGTGGAGGAGCCATCCAGATCCAAGATTGTGGCCTGCCAAGACTTTGGTTGAATCTGGCTGAACAATGAGGAATCTTTTCGCTGGCTACTGTACTGCGCATGACAGTAAAAGTCTGCACTGGTTCAACTGGGCGGCACCAGTTATATAATTGAGAGCTGTTTGCCATCCCTGACTGAGGTGGGAGTGCTCTCAGCTTTGGATATTGTACGTGCGATTGCAGGTGCATACCAGAAGACTTTGGGACACTTGGACATATTGGTGGCAGCCGAGCTGGCTGATCACCACGTTAAAGGCCTACACCAATCCAGGCCGTGCTGCAATAATCTGCAATATACTGCGTGCATGTCAGTGTAATAGTGGAATCCATTGTAATCCGATGCAGCACATTTCAATACATTTCAGATCAGCAGGAGCGACCTTCAGGGCTGACGACCATGACCCAGGACCCATAGATATCAGCATTATCAGCAGGCATTCCTCACAGCCCCAGGTGTGTCCCAACCTTTGCAGCCTTTTGCAGCGTATTGCAGCGTAAGTCTGGAACATGTCCAGACCTTTTCTGATTCTAGGCGTTCTGGGTGTTATTAGCACTTAGCCGAAACGGAATAGACCTTGGCACGACACTTCGAATCACTTCGAGCTCAATCACACGGGATAGGAACTCCAGAAATGCAGTTGGCTGAATGATAATGTTGAGACAAAAGTTTTGGCCTTTGTTTATCTTTGTTTGGTAGCTGAGCTGCAGGTTGTTGCGCGGGTTCAGGCTCACATAGGATACATAGGCTGACGATGGCCGACGTAGCATTGCAATCACATTCGATGCATCTTGATGCTATTCTTTGCTTGCGGGAGGGCCAGATGCTGTGGAGGTGTTGACGCTCTTTGCACGGATACAGTATGTGGTGCTGCACCTGACGTGCTACATAGTGCTCCCAAATACCGCAAGCAAAAGCTGATCAACTATATAATACCAAACTATTACCCAAACTATTTTTACCAGTTTGAGCAGAAGGTGCCAATCAAAACGTATGATGTGTTTTCTTGCCCTGAGCAAACAGACAACGCTGTACACCACAAAAGCGTACCACACAGCAGCTAGCGGCAAGCGTTCAGGGAACAAGCATGTCGGTCTCGGTCTTAGTTGCGCACTAATAAGATCGAATGATAACTAACTAGATAACATTGTAAGGCACTCTTAAGAGTAAGAGAGAGAGAGAGAGAGAGAGAGAGACCGCAAAGAGACTGCAAAGAAGCTGGACATGGCGAGCTTTGCCCTCCGCAAGCCTTCAGCACTCTGGCCGCTGCCGATTTTTTCGAGTAGTTTATAATTTATGAATCTGTATGAATGTCCTTTACATGTTTCTATGGTCTTCAACGTGTAAGCCTCTCAGGTGACATGGAAGGCTCCTCCAGCTGAGCTTCAGCCCATAGACATTTGAAGTGGGCATGATACCAAGTCAAAGATATGATATAGTCTTATTAATGATCAGCTTGCCTCTGATGTTTGGGCCACATTGAGCCAAATTGTTCCAAGCTAAGCACCGAACTGATCCATTTGGCTGTGAGTATATGTTTTCCAACAGGGCCAAGTCCGGCAGAGTAGCCAGAAGGTACACAGCAGCCCTGCAGAGTTGAAGTTTGATCAGAAATCTGACAGCACAACTCGATCTGACAATTTAAAGTTAGCTGATCTCCCAATGAGGAGACAACCAGTTGTTAGAGGTTGGCATGGAAACACTCCAGCAAAATCGTGTGCAAAAACCTGCGTGTCAAATCAATCTATGTATCAGCATGAGTCACAGGCACAATACGCAGGCTGCAATGAAGACATGGGGCCATGGTCCATGGTTGTGTTGTTGACACCATCCTGCCGGTCGCAACCGTACCGTAGGATTGATCAAGCAATGTTTGAGCTGAGATGACCAGCTTCCATTGTGTGAAGGTCCAGTGGCTCTGCTTTAATCGCATGTGCGAATCACCTTTCCGCGAAGTCTGTGAGGCTCAAGATTTTAAGAATGTTTGTGCCTCGTGGCTTTGCCTCAAATGACTGGAGGCGACTTTGGGCATGGCAACTTGGACCAAAGGAAAGAAGGCAGACAGTGGCACTGGCGCCGCTGCCACACATCAAGTCAAAAGTTTCGTTGCAATTTCTTGGTACTGGTGAGGACTTGACCCCCCACTAGATATACCGATATACACCCCAAGAGTCCAGTCATTTTTCCATATTTTTCCTTTCAATGCTGCTTGGTTACGGCTTGACCGAAGCAGACCATTTGAACGCACTTTCGGATGGTTCTAAAGGATGCTTTTTTAATTTTTATAAGAGATGGCACGGGTCAGCCTAGCATGGGGTTCATAATTGGCTTGCAAATGTTGCAAAGCAGCACTAACCAGCAGTCACCCCGTTCTCCAACACACCGTTGACACAGCGGCTTTCCAGCTCACACTTCGCATCACTTCGCATTGCAGAAAGGAGATCTAAACGAATCATAATTCGTTTACCGCCATCCAGGCTGAGAGAGCGTCTTTGGACTTCGATGTTGCCGGTATGATGATTGTATGATGAAGATTTGTACAAATCACACCTCTCACGGAAAAGCGGCGCATTCTTACATTCATGGGGGATCGGACGTAGGGGACCACTTTTACAATTAGAATTAGAATATATATATATAACTGGATGCCGATTGTCATGGCCATTGTGCCAGTGGCTATGTTGGTGATCCAGGCATTGTGAGGCGTGAGCTGCGCATGTTCGGAGGAGCGCCACCATGTCACTATATACATGTAATTAATTCATATCATTTCTAGTCACGAATATGCCACGAATAAACACATGACATGTCGCCGTATCCAGAGTCCTTTTATACCTTTTCCATCTTTTCCATCCTTTTCCAAGGTGATGGAGCCCCTGCAGCGGCCGAAAACAATTTTTGGCTATGGGGCACCTGGGGGAAACGAGCTGCTTGTCCTTGATCAGCTGTATTATGATTATATATTCTGCTACATTTACTAGTTCCTATTTACATGTATTTACTAGATCTGTCGGGAGAGCATGGGAGAGATACATCATACTAGCTATACAGTCGTAGAGGGCATGGTGTAGATTCTAGATATTTTAAGTGTTTAGGTTTTTTGGCATCATGTATGAGTGCGCTATGACCATGCCAGTGCAGCAACATTTGGCCACCAGTTGCATTTAAGTTGTGTTCAAGCCGCATCAAGCGAAATGTTACATGATTAACATGAATGCGATAGCATGAAGTGGGACATTTTCTCGGTTGCCGGGCCAGTTGAATCAAACCGTCGGGTTTGAGGTGATCAAGGCACCTTTCCTCACTCAGAAGGTTCCAGGAAAAATTCGAGACATCATCATCGGCCAGAATTTCATCATTGCCTTGAAGGAGGCCTGGAAGATTTCACAATCATGTTGACATAATTGGGTTGGCACTCGAGGCTGTCGATTTGCTTGGCTGTTCGTGCTAAGCGGATTGCAGGCAGCGAAGCTGCTTCTACAATCTTGAGGATATGTTTTGTAAGTGTGGACAGTGCGGCACAGTTCCATTTATGTGATGCATGTAGTAGTAGACGCTCGCCTGAGACATCTCGAACCTCGAAATTTATGCTTCGCACAGTTTCGCACGTGTAGCTTTGGAGTTAGCGAAAGCACCTTCGAAGCCACATGGGCTGTGTCAACAGGAAAGGTTGAAGCGCACCGAAATGCCTACTATCTCATATATGTCATCAGCCACGCCGAATATGAAAGTTCAGGAATCAAGTCTTGTTTGAGCCACGTCCAAAACCCTTTATTCATTTTTAGTAAGAGGGTGGCAATAAGGACCTCGCGTAAGCAAAACCCTAGTGTGCGTAAGCCGCGTAGGCAACGGCGTAAGCTATTCTTGTGCGTAAGCTAAAACTGCGGGCGCGCACACAGCGCGTAAGCTGCCGTGTAAGCATTCCCTAGCGCCTTCAGAAGAACAAGACCTTTTGAACACACATGAGATCCGCTCAAAACGGTTGTAACGGTTATAAGGATGTATTTTAGATATTTTTAGAATTCATTAGAAGGGGGATTCCTGTATATATGCTGTGAAATCGCTTTCGCTAGATTTGCGCTAGTGCACATGGCAAGTGAAACATAGTCAGGCCCGATGCTTTCTTTCTCTTGCTTTCTTGCACCTGTTGTTCCCGGTCCTGCTTGGGTAACTCCACAGTAGCCTTACTTTTCATAAATCTCATGTCTTTGAGCTGCATTGCCGCTTCACTTTTTTTGGCCAGCATCACAAACATGCGTTGTGAAGATATAATATATATATATATGTGGACACATGTGGAAACAGCTTTTCATGGCTACTGGTATGCTAGACGTAGCGTACTTCTGGCGGCAGATCTGCGCTAGATAATTACCCCAAGAATACGCCGTAGTTGAAAACGCAAGAGCACTGTTTGCTTCCAGCTGGTAGCAGCAACCGGGATGTGGGCCACGGAGCCTACGTTGTTAAACCAAACAAAGGAACCATGGTGCCATGGAGGGCGTGATAGTTAGTGTTTCCAGTAGCTCCAGCAGCTTGAGCTAAAAGAGCCGCGCGCTAGCTACGTTTGCAAGAGTTTGACGCAAATCAATCATTCAGAACTTTCTTCCCTCATGTTTAAGGCCTGTTGGGAGAATTGAACTTTAAAGGCGGAGCCCTGTAAATACGCAGTGAAGGTGATTTTCGTCCGATTCTAGGACAGGGAATTAAGAGAAGACTTCACATAGACCCTCCAAAGTTAAGATTTTTTCGCACTTTGGGTATATACTTTGGACGCGAATGCCCTGCAAACAGCCGCAAAACTTGCAAAACGTTCCAAAAGTGCCATTTGGATCAAACATTCAGTTTTTATTTGAAATTGGAAATCAGTCCTTCCGAGTCAAAGTTTAGAGAGATCACGCATGAGAACAATAACAAGGATAACAAGGTCCCAATGGCTGATGGTGTAGGCATCAAAAGAAATAATAAGGATCAAAAAAGATTAGGTATCAAAAGAAAAACATTATAATGGGCATTGGGCCAATGGCCCGCCTGTAGCCCTTGACTAAACTCTTGGAGGTGGCGTTAGAGAGAGAGAGAGAGAGAGAGAAGGAAAAAAAAACATGTATTATTAGCGGGTGAAACCTTCAAATAGGACCTTCATTTTTAGTTTGGTTTCGAAAGGGAATCAATCAAAAATCACATTGGCCAGTCTGAAATTTCCCAAAGTTTAATGCGGGCCTGAGTTTTTATAGTATTTGGGGCACGTTTAGAGTTTGAAATTAGGTTCTTTGTGTTTCGAACTTTGTTGATTGGCAGACGGCGTTTTAGTGTCACTTTCTTCCGAAATCTCCTGAATCTTGCAACCCCTCGAAACACCGTTCATTGCTTTGAATTGTTCTCAATATTGCGAAATCAACACGCATGGTCAAAAGTGGCTCCGGCTATGTTTTCTCTTGTCTTCTTTCTGGTCCAAAAATTATGGTCCAGTCTGAAAAAATGCTGATTGCATTCAAAGGATTTTTGTGGTCCGTGGGTTCGATAGGTGCATTTGAGGTGATTTTCCATACTAACGATTTGGCAAATGTATTGTTGAATTCTAGGTCCATTCAAGAGGATGACATGGGTGGGTGGATGTGTGTGTGTGAGAAGCCCTGAAACAAAGGGTATCAATACCAACAATCACTAGCAGGGGGTAGCGGCAGATCACTTGGGACCGCTACCAACGAAGACACCCATTTGATCTGGTGATACAGATTGGGACGCCAATCTGCGTACCTGCAACATTACGGTTTTCAATTACGTAGATTTGACAGTGAACTTCGTCAGCATTTTTGTCCTCATGGCAAGCGGCTAAGCCAAGAACCGCCTCGCCGAAGTTGTTTGCACATTCACATCAATTATCAACATGTCACGCCGAAGATGCTCTTGTTAACTGGGATTAGTTTGAAGTCTTGAATTATACATAACGATATCATGACACTATTCATCTCATCTCATCTCACGTCTCTCCCTTCCGGGTGTTCCAAAGTGTGTGCATATGCTGCTGAAGGGAAACATGTGATTTATATGATGTCAGCGGACACTTTTGTGAGATATTCTGGTGAGGGCGGTGTCGGCCGGTCAGTTTTGTTTCAATCGGTTCAGATCAGTTGCGCGTTGACATGATCAATTCGGCCCAAAAATGCAGAAATCCCAAATTTTCAAAAATTTCTTAACTTCGGAGGTGCAGCTGTGTGTCTTATGGTTTGTATGTTGTGTCCCTGAGCTTGGTTTCGATAAATTCGAATTATTCTACCTTGCGCCTGAGGTAGCATGTGCACATGAGACAGGCCAAACCTATAAAATTCCGATGTCATTGGAACCTTTTGGCATGATATGGTATGGTCCTTAGCCCTGTATGCCCTGTGCAGAAGGCATAAGAATATGATTTTTTCATGTGGCTTTGGGTTCAACAGTCCATGCCATTTGTGTCGGATTGATCTACGGAGGATGGGCAGCTGGTCTCCTGGGGCGAGGACAAAGTCGGATGTTTGGGCTTGGGCAGTGAGCAGGTGAATGCGCCTTGGAATACATACAATGTTTTCTTGTTGTGTTCCTATGTTCACTGCGCTTTCATAATTTTGCATAAACTCCTCGGACTACAGGATCCCACTGGCGTGCCTGGCTTAAACCCCTAGACTGGAGCCAAACTTTTTAGCCAGGCTAAGATCGTACCGGGATTTTATCCAAGGAATTTTGGTGTTTGACCCAGAGATTTTATCCAGAGCGTTGGTTTCCACCAATGAGAAGAGATGAGAAGACATTGAAGGTAGGCCAAGGGGTTTTATTTTTCCCCACGTTGACGTGTGGGGTTTTGGTTTTTAGTTCTGTGTCCGCCTTCCTCCTCCGCCTCCCGTCCTCTCACTCACTCACTCACTCACTCACTCACTCACACTAGCTCACTCACTCACACACTCACTCACTCACTCACTCATTCACTCACGCACTCACTCAGTCACTCACTCACTCACTCACTCAAACATACACTGGCTCACTGACTCACTGACTCACTGACTCACTCACTCACTCACTCACACACTGACCCACTCACTCACTCACTGACCCACACACACACACACTCACTCACTCACTCATTCACTCACTCATTCACTCACTCACTCACTCCCTCACTCCCTCACTCCCTCACACTCACTCACTCACTCACATTCACTCACTTTGTCCGGTGTCCCTTGGTCTCCGCCGCTTTTGCGTGGCAGGCGTGGGACAATGCGCACTGCCAAGGGGCCGGATGTACGCCCTGGCGTCCCTCCGGCGTCCCTCCGGTGTCCCTTGGTCCTCGCCGCTTTTGCGTGGCAGGCGTGGGGCAATGTGCGCTGCCAAGGGGTCCGACCTGCGTCCCTCCAGTGTCCCTTGCTTGGTCTCCGCCGCGTTTGCGTGGCAGGCGTGGGACAATGTGCACTGCCAAGGGGCCGGATGTACGCCCTGGCGTCCCTCCGGCATCCCTCCAGTGTCCCTTGGTTTCCGCGGCTTTTGCGTGGCAGGCGTGGGACAATGTGCACTGCCAAGGGGTCGGATGTACGCCCTGGCGTCCCTCCGGTGTCCCTTGGTCTCCGCCGCGTTTGCGTGGCAGGCGTGGGGCAATGTGCACTGCCAAGGGGCCGGATGTACGCCCTGGCATCCCTCCGGCGTCCCTCCGGTGTCCCTTGGTCTCCGCCGCTTTTGCGTGGCAGGCGTGGGACAATGTGCACTGCCAAGGGGCCGGATGTACGCCCTGGCGTCCCTCCGGTGTCCCTTAGTCTCCGCCGCGTTTGCGTGGCAGGCGTGGGACAATGTGCACTGCCAAGGGGTCGGATGTACGCCCTGGCGTCCCTCCGGCGTCCCTCCGGTGTCCCTTGGTCTCCGCCGCTTTTGTGTGGCAGGCGTGGGACAATGTGCACTTCCAAGGGTTGGATGCACGCCCTGGCGTCCCTCCGGCGTCCCTCCGGTGTCCCTTGGTCTCTGCCGCTTTTGCGTGGCAGGCGTGGGACAATGTGCACTGCCAGGGGGTCGGATGCACGCCCCTTCTTCTCTCTTCTTTGGTTCCGGTGCTTGTCTCCCTTCTTCTCTCTTCTTTGGTTCCGGTGCTTGCCTCCCTTCTTCTCTCTTCTTTCTTTCCTCAGGACAGGGGTTCTTTCTGTTCCATCATGATTTGCTGGTTCCTCTTGGTTCAGGCTGGGGTTCCGGTGCTTGTCTCCCCTTCTTCTCTCTCCTTTGGCTCCGGTGCTTGTCTCCCTTCTTCTCTCTTCTTTCTTTCCTCAGGAAAGGGAAAGGGGTTCTGCTCCATCATGATTTGCTGGTTCCTCCTGGTTCCGGCTGGGGTTCCGGTGCTTGTCTCCCTTCTTCTCTCTTCTTTCTTTCCTCAGGACGGGGGTTCTGTTCCATCATTATTTGCTGGTTCCTCTTGGTTCCAGCTGGGGTTCCGGTGCTTGTCTCCCTTCTTCTCTCTCCTTTCTTTCCTCAGGAAAGGGGCTCTGTTCCATCATGATTTGCTTGTTCTTTCTTCTTTCTTTCCACAGGAAAAGGGTTTTGTTCCATCATGATTTGCTGGTTCCTCTTGGTTCCGGCTGGGGTTCCGGTGCTTGTCTCCCTTCTTCTCTCTTCTTCCTTCCCTCAGGAAAGGGGTTTTGTTCCATCATGATTTGCTGGTTCCTCTTGGTTCCGGCTGGGCTTCCGGTGCTTGTCTCCCCTTCTTCTCTCTTCTTTGATTCCGGTGCTTGTCTCCCTTCTTCTCTCTTCTTTCTTTCCTCAGGAAAGCGGTTCTGTTCCATCGTGATTTGCTGGTTCCTCCTGGTTCCGGCTGGGGTTCCGGTGCTTGTCTCCCTTCTTCTCTCTTCTTTCTTTCCTCAGGAAAGGGGTTCTGTTCCATCATGGATTCACCGCTGGTTCCTCCTGCTTCGGGCTGGGGTTCCGGTGCTTGTCTCCCTTCTCCCTTTTTTTTCTCCCTTTTTCTGTGTGGATTCCTGGATGCGTCGGGGCGTCTCTTTTATCGCCTCGTATTTGTACGGTTGAAGTACTGAAGGAGTAAAACAGAAGACAGGACAGGAGCGTGCCAGACAGTACCATGAATTTTGAATTGCACATCACCTTGCTGGAAACATGCGTTGTTGCTGTTTGGGGTCTATGCTGTCTATGCTGGTGTAATTTCCTCAGGAAAGGGGTTCTCTTCCATCATGATTTGCTGGTTCCTCTTGGTTCCGGCTGGGGTTCCGGCGCTTGCCTCCCTTCTTCTCTCTTCTTTCTTTCCTCAGGAAAGGGGTTCTGTTCCATCATGATTTGCTCTCTTGGTTCTGGGTGGGGTTCCGGTGCTTGTCTCCCTTCTTCTCTCTTCTTTCTTTCCTCAGGAAAGGGGTTTTGTTCCATCATGATTTGCTGGTTCTTTCTCTCTTCTTTCTTTCCACAGGAAAAGGGGTCTGTTCCATCATGATTTGTGCTGGTTCCTCTTGGTTCCGGCTGGGGTTCCGGTGCTTGTCTCCCTTCTTCTCTCTTCTTTCTTTCCTCAGGAAAGGGGTTCTGTTCCATCATGGATTTCCTGGTTCCTCTTGGTTCCGGCTGGGGTTCCCGTGCTTGTCTCCCTTCTTCTCTCTTCTTTCTTTCCTCAGGAAATGGGTTCTGTTCCATCATGATTTGCTGGTTCCTCCTGGTTCCGGCTGGGGTTCCGGTGCTTGTCTCCCTTCTTCTCTCTCTTTTCTTTCCTCAGGAAAGGGGTTTTGTTCCATCATGGTTTGCTGGTTCTTTCTCTCTTCTTTCTTTACACAGGAAAAGGGGTCTGTTCCATCATGGTTTGCTGGTTCCTCTTGGTTCCGGTTGGGGTTCCGGTGCTTGTCTCCCTTCTTCTCTCTTCTTTCTTTCCTCAGGAAAGGGGTTCTGTTCCATCATGGATTTCCTGGTTCCTCTTGGTTCCGGCTGGGGTTCCCGTGCTTGTCTCCCTTCTTCTCTCTTCTTTCTTTCCTCAGGAAATGGGTTCTGTTCCATCATGATTTGCTGGTTCCTCCTGGTTCCGGCTGGGGTTCCGGTGCTTGTCTCCCTTCTTCTCTCTCTTTTCTTTCCTCAGGAAAGGGGTTTTGTTCCATCATGGTTTGCTGGTTCTTTCTCTCTTCTTTCTTTACACAGGAAAAGGGGTCTGTTCCATCATGGTTTGCTGGTTCCTCTTGGTTCCGGTTGGGGTTCCGGTGCTTGTCTCCCTTCTTCTCTCTTCTTTCTTTCCTCAGGAAAGGGGTTCTGTTCCATCATGGATTTCCTGGTTCCTCTTGGTTCCGGGTGGGGTTCCGGTGCTTGTCTCCCTTTTTTTCCCCCTTTTTCTGTGTGGATTCCTGGATGCGTCGGGGCGTCTCTTTTATTGCCTCGTATTTGTACGGTTTAAGTACTGAAGGAGTAAAACAGAAGACAGGACAGGAGTGTGCCAGACAGTACCATGAATTTTGAATTGCACATGACCTTGGTGGAAACATGCATTGTTGCTGTTTGGGGTCTATGCTGGTGTAATTAATGTTTGTTTAGGGTTTGGTTAGGGTCAGTTTAGGGTTTGTTTCGGGTTGGTTTAGGGTTGGTGATGGGGCACCGTAAACACAGCGATTGGCGTAACGGCGTATCAGCGGAAACACAGCGATCGGCGTAACGGCGTTTTGGCGTAAACACAGCGATCGGCGTAACGGCGTATCAGCGTATTTACGCTTACGGACCCCAATCCCCAACACGCTGGCACTTTTGGCATTTGCACCTGGGGCCAAGGGATTTTATTTTCTACATATTGTTACAATGATGAGGTTTTGGGTTATCTCAGACCTAGGGATTTTTATTTTGGTAACCTTTGCTGAGATAATTGTGCCTTGTTTCCGGGGTCAAGCCAGGTTTTTATCCAGGGCACGTTGGCGTTTGACCAATGGGGTTTTATCCCAAAGTATTGGCTAAAACCCGTGGCTCCAGGCTAAGGTGTGGACTCTACGGGGATCTCTAGGACATGAAAAGAATGGTGATTTAATCAAACAATAATGAAAGAGAGAGGGGCGGAAAAGAAATAGTTGGCAGGAACCATGAGGAATGCAGCTGTTTCGAATCGAGCCCCAGCTCCACTTGCAACTGGATCTCAGGTGCAAGATCCAAAGAAGATTTTCTTCCCTTCGGACTTCAAGGGCAAAGTTGTAGACGTCCAGTATGGAAGGCACCACGTTTTAGCGCTGACAAGCTCGGGCAAGGCGGGGCACTGTTTCCGTTTGTCTCTCAGAACAGCCGCAATTACAAGGGAGCTTGTCATCTCATGGCTATGTTGGACACATGTTGGACACTGATTGTGCATGGGGGCATGTGCCTGCATGATAATGATCGAAGGAAGCCTAGAAGTCAAACTTCCGATAATATGGACAGATGGAAAAGCAGAGGTGGGAAAAGCGCGAGAAGAGAAGAGAAGAAGGAAGAAGATCGGAGAAGAGAAAAAGTTAGAGTTAGAGGAAAGAAGAGATGCAGGTGCGTGAAAAGGTAGAAAAGTCGCGAAACAGAGCGTTTTTTCCATTGATTTGTGGCCCTGCAGGGTTGACAAGTAGGCTCGCTAACGCGGCGGGCGCGGAGCCATTTGGAGAGATGAGATGAAAAATTGCACGCCGTTGTGGCGCGAAGCA
>CAMXCT020000134.1:41097-51251 GCA_947184155.2 Cladocopium goreaui | reverse complement strand
CAGCTAGGCTACAGCTACAGCCACAACTGCAACTTCCATGAGACTACCGTACAACTACAAGTGGTACCCGGGCAAGCCGGACCCGGAAGTGTCAAATTTGCAACGCTTATAGCTTATAGAGCGGAGCAAAGGCTGTGCCTACAGGTGACAGGCAGGCCTCCTGTGCTTCGCAGCAACAAGCTCTTGACTGTCAACCTGATGCCATGTCTTTGTCTAGAGTATTGTAGTGAGATGGAGTCATGTAGTCTAGTGTAGTTGCCGTTGTCGGTGTAGGTGTAGGATCTTGTACGATGTTGTAGGTCAGTTGTATATGTTGTGTTATAGTGTAGTGGTAGTTGTAGCTGTAGCAGCAGCAGCAGCAGCAGCAGGGGGAGGAGGAGAAGCAGTTGTACTTAAGTGTTGCGTGGTGCGGTTGAGCGCCCAAAAGTGGTCGCGTATTGCCTTCAGCATGTGCTTCGGCGTGCGCTTTTTTTCGACATCGCAACTTCCAAAAGCGGTGCGAACGCGGCGTGCTTTGCACAGTTTGGCTTCCAAATGTGCGTTGCACCCTCATGGCGCGCGCCTTTTTGTAATCTCAACTTCCAAAAGTGGTCCGAACCTAGTGTGCTTTGCGCATTTTGACTGCGACATGTGCTTCGCGCCACATGGCCGTTGATTTTTACGATCGGCATCTCAACTCGCAAAAGTTGTCTGAACGCGGTGTGCTTTGCATATTTTGACTTGGACATGTGCTTCGCGCCCCAATGGCGTGCACTTTTTCGTCATCTCAATTTCCCAACGTGGTCCGAAGTCCGAACCTAGTGTGCTTTGCGCATTTTGAATTCGACAGTGCTTCGCGCTGCAGCGGCGTGCACTTTTTCGATCGACATCTCGACTCCCAAAAAGTGGTCCGAACATGGTGTGTTTTGTACATTTTGACTTGCTTCGCGCCACAACGGCGTGCACCTGTTGGACGTGTCAACGTCCAAAAGTGATCAAAAATGGTCCGAGCATGAAATGTTTTTATATCCTGGTGGCCATTTCCTCTATAAAATGGTCGCACCCGGGTACCCTGCTAAACCATTTTTTCAGGCACTATAAAATGGAAAACAGAATGTTTGGAGTGGTTCTTGAATGGTTTATCAGGATATGTTTTATCTATTTTCTTTTTGGGCGAGTACTACTTTATAGAGGCCACTTGGGGTCTTACTGCAGGAAAGCTGTTCATTTAGTAGGGGTGGCACAAGCCTCCACTTTGTAGCACAATGTTGGCTGTGCAATGTTGTGGTGCTATTTTATAGATAGGGTGTTTCCATGTGTGGTGTGGCTGAACTTCCAATTTATAGAGTGCCCGTTTGCATTGTTTTTTCAAGGTTTTGTATCAACATGTATCAACACAATTTGATTGCAGCGGTATAAAGCGGTATGCCGTCCGTTGCAGCAATGCCAGCAAGTTCAAACTCCGATGACCATTGACAGAGATTTATTCAACATAATGCTGTAAGAAATCATGAGCAGTCAGTTTTGCTATGCTTTGATGTGGTTTGATCATGAGCATTTTATAGAGATGATTTTGGAAGCCTTGCTGAGAAGTGTGGTTTGCAAAAATGAAACCTGGGTACCTTCCAGTTTATAGGCCTGTGATTCTACAAGTGTACCCCAAGGAGTACTTTATAGATGGAGTACCCCCCTGACAAACAATTTTAGCATTATAAAATGGCAGCTACCCAGGTTCCACCCTAATTTACACATGGATGTTTTTATCATTTTGACTTCGAAATGCTCTTCGCGCCACAACGACGTGCACTTTGCACGTCCCAACTTCGAAAAGCGCTCTGATCTCGAGGTGCTTTTAACATGTTTGTTCCCAAATGTGCTTAGCGCTACAATGGCGTGCATTTCTTAGACATCCCCACTGCCAAAATTCTTCCGGACGTGAAATGTTTTTAGTCTTTTCCAAATGACAGTGTGAAATCTTTGATCTCTCATCTGGCCAGATGGCTCTCTCTGCACCCGCCGCTTTGGCGAGCTTACTTTTCGACCCTCCGGAGGCACAAAAAACATCGAAATTCGAAAAACACAGTGCTTGGCGACGTGTCTACCTTTTGGCGCGCCTGCGTCTACTTTCTTCTGCCTTTCTCTTCTCTGACTCGTCCCACCTCTGCTTTCCATGTGTCCATATTGTCGGAATTTTGACTTCCAAATTTCTTTTGGTCATTAACCCAGCTTTGCCCAACAGCAGGTTGCAAGGTTCCACGGTTCCAGCGTTGCGGTTCCTGCCAATAAAGGGATTGAAACCCAACGGCCGCAGTTCGAATTTTCACTGGTTTCATCATGCTGCATTAGCAAACACAGAGAAACAAGATGAAACAATACATTAGACACTACTAGCTCGTAGCACATGGACTTGGCAGGTCTATGCTTGGGGCGACAACAACAAAGGCCAGCTTGGCCTCAGCGACCAACAAAGCCGGTACGAACCCGTAGCAGTGGAGGGGCTGCAAACAAAAACGGTGATTCAAGTTCTGGCACTGGATCCTTGGTGAGAATCTTCGCCCATGGCAGTCAGTGGTTCGGTTTAGAATTTAAATTGAATGTCCCACAATGACACTGGCCGGCTATCGCCCATATAAATGCACGCGTTTTATCCTTGTTCATTCTCCTAAACCCGATTCCGGTTTCCCTAAATGCGCATCGCTGTGCCCAACCTCTATGCTCGACGCCGACACTTACCACTGTACTCTCCAGATTCGGGCTTGCAGGCATGCGTACGGTTTTGCAAGAACTGCTGCATGCTTTGCACCTCACTTTATAGAACCCCACTGCACGACAGTTTTGAATTTAGACCGCTGCGTTTCTCAGAAAATGTTTCTCGACGTTGCTCGCGCGTGCGTGCATGCGTGAATGCGTGTGTGTGTGTGTGCGCTTTTACTCCGGAAATTAGATTTGGGTATGGGTCAAACTTGAACAACCGGGGTGGCCACGGATTTTCGTATATTCTTTTTCTTGTATTTTATAACAATGCAATTGTTGAGGTACCCAAGTTAGACCCATACTCATTTGGGAAATTGCAGCTCTTTTGAAAAGTTGATGTGCTAAAATGATGTTAAATCGAACTCATACCAAATATTGCCAAAAGTTGCTGGAACAACAGGGGTCCCTAACAGTAAGTATATCCTTAAACTTAATTATAACTTAAAATAATATAAATAAACCCATTCTATGCTTGTGAGATCTTGTGAGCAGATTCTGGGAAATGCAGCTCTACAAGATGTCGCGGTGGTTTGCCCTACTAAATGACCAACCCTATTCAAGGTGGTGGTCGCAATTAACTTCAAAGGGGTGCAAGTGACAAACGAGAAAAACAAAACCGACCAAAACAATGCATTTTATTTGTTTAATTAGGGACGGTTGCCATGCTGCGTCATCAAGTTATCAAGGATCCCTGGCTAAGCTCAATTTCCCACTGTTCTGTGCTTGGTTTCAGCCAGGCAGCTAGATCTGGATATGCATACTGTATACATATATAATTATATATATATATATATATATACGTATTTACTGGATGGTCATGCTGCACCGACCTATCAAACATCACAAGGCATGCCATGTGCAGCATGGTTTTTGCCATAAGCGCGTTTCTTTACAAACAGTCGGAGTGTGCTGAACGAGCGTACCGTTTCAACTTCCAAATGTTATTTCTTTTCTTCACGATGCGATCTGAAGGCCTTTGAGAAATCGTACTGGCGTTTTTTTCACGCCGCCACTCAGCCACGACTAGGGTCACATGCAAGCCGTTTTCCGCATTTCACACCATCAGTACAGCAGATGAAAAAAGATATATACGCTTTGCATTTCTTTGCACATGAGTCTGTTTGATTAAACGCATTGCAGCACTGCTTCATGTTTACCGCTTATCACAGCTTGCATTTAGCTTAATATGTAGACAATTGTAATTTTCAACAAGTTTTATTAGCTTTGAGCACATTTGAAGATTGTCATTTTCTGACAAAGGAAACATATGCAATTGGCGATTCAAGGTACGGCATATTTCCTTGCAATTTGAGAATGTTGTTTGCCTGTTGTGTTTTCAGCAAATTTAAGTAGAACAGAATATGCAGGTTTTAGCTTTTGACCAACTGCGTCACAAGTACTCTACGAATAGGAAAGTAGATACAACCAACGCCTTTGTTGCTTGCTTGTATATGTGGAAAGAGAATCCCATTTTCCTTTGGAAAAATGCTTTCCTGAGGTTCTCTCATAGGGGAAAGCGTGGTTTGATGCTACTGAGCACAGTTTTCAAATGGGGTGCTTTGAGTAGTGCTGCTGAAGACAATGCGTTTTCCAAAGAATGAGCATGTTCCATCGCAATTCTGCTTTGTTCCCGAGAGCGCCTGCGAAGGGTTCTTCGTAAAAAAGCAGCCGTTGTAATACATCTGCAGATCTATGTCTTCACACTTTCACATCTGCAGATCTACATCTTCACACCTTCAAATCTGCAGATCTACATCTTCACACCTTCACATCTGCTGATCTACATCTTCACACTTTCACATCTGCAGATCTACATCGTCACACCTTCACATCTGCAGACCTACATCTTCACACCTTCACATCTGCAGACCTACAACTTCTCACCTTCACATCTGCAGGTCTACATCTTCTCACCTTCACATCTGCAGGTCTACATCTTCTCACCTTCACATCTGCTGATCTACATCTTCACACCTTCACATCTGCTGATCTACATCTTCACACCTTCACATCTGCAGATCTACTTCCTCGCACCTTCACATCTGCAGATCTTCTCTCTCTCCTCCTTTCTTTCTCTCGCTCTTCTTTCTATCTCTCTCTTAAGGCGGGACGGTGCCGCCGAAGCGCCACGAAACGTGACAGGCGCAGCATTTCGTGCACATCGGACGTCCAAAACCTAGGTAAAATTGCGATTTTGAGGTGTCCGCCGCAACCCTTTCGCACGAAATGGACGTTGAACGTCAAAAACTGGGGTAAAAATGGCGATTTTGAGGTATCCGCCGCAACCCTTTCACACGAGATTGACGTTGAACGTCAAAAACTGAAGTAAAATTGCAATTTTGAGGTATCTGCCGCAACCCTTTCGCGCGAAATGGACGTTGAACGTCAATAATTGCGGTAAAATTGCGATTTTGAGGCGTCAGTCGCAACCCTTTCGCGCGAAATGGACGTTGAACGTCAAAAACTGAAGTAAAATTGCAATTTTGAGGTACCCGCCGCAACCCTTTCGCGCGAAATGGACGTTGAACGTCAAAAACTGAGGTAAAATTGCGATTTTGAGGTGTCAGTCGCAACTCTTTCGCACGAAATGGACGTTGGACGTCAAAAACTGAGGTAAAATTGCGATTTTGAGGTGTCAGTCGCAACCCTTTCGCGCGAAATGGACGTTGGACGTCAAAAACTGAAGTAAAATTGCGATTGTGGAGTGGATGCAGAGATGCATTCAAAACAATATTGTCGACATCTTTCTTCTGTGGATATGGTCTTGCGTTCATTCTTTGGAGATTGTGTTTTGTGTTTGTTCCATGTTCTGTAGGGCCCGAGAGCGTAGAGGAGCAGTGTCTTCATGTGTCTTCTGTTGTTAGTATTGAGACACTATATTAACTATGTTACAAGACAATATATTAAAGATGTATTTTAGGCAGACGAGAAGAGTAGTATCAAGACAATATTTTTTACAAGTACAAGGCACTAGTTTGCATCGTATCCTTCGTATTGCTTTTCACACACATAACCTTTTACACACAGACGCTTTTGCACAGAAGCTGTTACACACAGGAGCTTTTACACACAGAGACTTTTACACGCAGACGCTTTTACACGCAGACGCTTTTACACGCAGAAGCTTTTACACACAGAAGTTTTTGCAACCGCATTATCATTGCAAAAGTCATTCAACTGGTTTTTGTTGCCGATCTTTTGGTGGGAGCCTCAAGTGGATGCAGACATGCATTTAAAGCAATACTGTCGACACCTTTCTTCTGTGGATATGGTCTTGCATTCATTCTTTGGGGATTGCGTTTTGTGATTTGGAACGGCTGCATTGAAAGTTGATATCTGTTTCCTGTTGAGGTGACATGTGACTGCAAGGATCGATTTATGTTTCCTTGCCATCGGCATGTTCTCGCGCTGCATTTTTCATGCTGTTTCTTTCTGCTTGTCCTTACCAAACAGCTTGCTCCAACGCGGCTGGCACCACGTTGGCCGGTGGTGGGGGACACAGATACGCATAACTTGAGGCCAACGTTCTGGCGATAGCTCGGGCTATCATCAGAATATGACATCAGAGGTGATGGGCTAATGCGCTCTGTTGGGTATGCGCCGGCCATAGTAAAATGAGATAACACATGTCATTCGCAGCATCATGGTACCGAGCCTCCTGTGCACTTTTGCTGCTCACATTATATGTTTTAATGTTTTCTTTCTATCTCCCTTTGTTTCTCCCCTCTCTCTCTCTCTCTCTCTTTCTTTCCCTTTCTCTCTATCTATGTCTCTCTTTGGGTGCAAGACACGTGTCATATGATGCCCTTTACCAAGCAGCACAGTGCATATGCATGGGTTGTCACATGTATCCTCTTCTTAGTCAATCTTACTTTTCACAACTTATCCCTCCATAGCTCATTTAAAATTCGCCAACCATTCACCGACTATTTTTTACGACTACCATACTCAGAGCTACTTGAAAAACGTCTTTTTCGCTCTCGGGCCAACCGTCGTCTAGTTTTTTGAAGAAGGTTTTCGTTTTGTAAAAGAGACCTGTCATATCCAGGAGGAGCAATTATGTTTGTATTTGGTCGGTGCCTTCGTCTGACATCGAAATGCAAAGCAAGGCCGTCAAAGAAATCCCCTACCTCCTCCTCCTGTGCAACTATTTGTTGTTGCATCTCCTCTGCTGAAATATTATAGTACCTTACAAAACTATTTGAATTTGTGTTTCTCTTTAAAAAATTCAAAACGCGCGTAGGAGGAAAATGCAACCCGCCTATTCCATGTTATTCCACGTTGCAGCACGCCATAGGTTCTTGCATGTGCTTCAGTGTTCAATCTCAAAACACCCTGAAAAATCTGAAAAGGAGCACTGCCACGGCCAGCTCCTCTCAAGAGCAAGTATGTGGCCGAAGTAGCGCTTATATTTTGCCCACAGAATCCGCATCTTAACAGTACATCAAGGTTGGTGATAGCGGGAGAATGTATAGGTGTGTGCGCGTGTGTCTACACAGCTGCGCGCACATTGCAACACGCATATTTTGATATTTGCCTCGGACCCAGCCTGCATGAATGCAGGGATTCTTCGTCCTGAATAGTTGGGCTGGCCCGTGCCACGGGCACTTCGGGCACTGTTTAAAAAGAGGGGGAACAGGGAAGTGAAGTGAACAGGGAAGTGTGGCAGCGAAACTGAAGTTTAGATGAGGTACAGAGTGTCTACATAAATGCATTGTTGAAAAAAATCGTACAGGAACATAGCATGTGACAAATGTCTTGGGCATTTTGACGCGGTTTGTCTCACTTTGTATTGTATGCAAGGATGTTTTGCACACCCTTATCATGAGTGGTTAATCCGCGTGATTCTCCAAATTCTCCCTGATCCAAAGTCCAGACTACTGGAACTTGATACATGAGTCAAGATGCAGGGGGGCGATTCATCTGACACGTGTAAGTGAAATACTGTACAACAGCGGCCCAAATTAGATTGCAGGTGCTGAAGGTTACGGCAGGCTTGCACGCCGCCCTTTTGATTTCTGCCAATTTAAGGACCACATGAGCTACGCACTCACAAGCGATGGGAATGTTTACGCATGGGGCGACAACACTGATGGGTGCTTGGCGTTAGGACACGACAAAGCTGTGGTTGACAAGCCGGAGCCCATGATGCGCATGCAAGGGACCACTGTCAAAAAGCTGGTGGTGCGAGACTGTGGCGGATCAGCTGGAAAAGGCAAAACGGTCATCGCATTCGTTGAATTGGCAGATCCCCTGCCTCAAAAGGACAGCATCGGTGGTTTCGACCGTCCTTTGGGAGAGACGGACCGGCCTTTGGATTTGGTTTTGTCAGATGACATGGAGAAAGACATTTTTGAGGGAGTTGACTTGATGCGGCAGGTGATGGACAACACACAAGCCTGGTGGGAGGACATCCTCAAGATTCGCCATGGATCTCCCTACAACAACAACCCTTTGCAAGCTGACACCGACAAGAAGGACTGCAACACCGAGCTGCAAGCTGCAAGTACGAGTGTCATCGAATGTTCCGTGTTGATCATGTTGCAAGTTCGGAAACTAAACGGGATGAACGGACGGTAATTGATTTCATGGAATTCAAGTCCCCTACGTGACGTTCCACACCGTGGCGCGCCACAAGCTGGACCGACATGGATTCTTCTTGCTTACAATAGCATACAATAGCGTGCTCAGTTGTGTCCCTTTTCGACTTTGGGGGGGGCAGCTTGCGCACGTCATGGTGAGGGGGGGCTCACCATGTGGCAGGGAATAATTGGTACAATGATGTGATTTGGTGCCTTTTGATCACCATGGCAGGTGTTTCCAGCCCATAGTCTCACATCATCGGAAGAAAAGATTTACTAATATATACAGATATGTAAATGTACAAAGATTGATGTTGGTATAAAGATAGGCACAGGCATAGAAATAGATATAGAATGATATAGACACAAAAATACACACACGTAAAGATGCAAAGTTACTAAGTTGCAATTCTGGGCTTAAGTCATAAATTTCCCAGCCGCTTTCCGAAACCTGAGCTTGCTGCAAATTCATACAGTTCATCCAGCAAAGCCAAGTCCTCCACTTTCGTAGGTAAAATTCTCTCAGATTGGTTCAACTGTTTTCCCTTCACAAGGATTCGCATTGATCATCATTTATCGAAGAAGGTACAGAATCTTGAGCCAAAGTAGGACAGGCACCTACCAGCAAAAATTCTGTCAGACTCCAAATGCTCTAGAAAAATATGTTCCGCACCGTTTCTCTCCCAATTCTTCAATATTTTCTGGTTGTTCCTTTTGCATCCTGTTTTGTGCCAAATCTCCTGAGTATGCATCACTCCTGTTGTTGCTCCGTCCTTCTCCATTTGCAAAGTCGACAGGGTGTTCTTGCCGTTGTTGGAATGATGATATGGATTTGCCTGTTTATAACTGTTTACATGCACGCACCGATCCCTAAATAAACCCAATCCAACCCTAACGCAACAGTAGACAAACTTTAAACAGACCCTATACCCACCCCTCAAAAAAAATTTAAACCAACCCCAAATAGACCCTAAAACAAGGCAACCGGTTGACTCGGCGCCCTTGTAAGGGTGACAAATTCGAAATTCTGATTTTTGAGGCTAAGAGACAAAATGCTGGTATTTGCAGGAGTCGTCAAAAAAAATGTTTGCAACATGGACATTCATTTCGATTGGCAGGCGTGTGACTCAAGAGTGAAAATGTGCGTTTCGCCTGCGCGGTGACTCGATTTTGCTCTTCAAGGGTCAAAAAAAAACATTAGAAATTTAATTTATGATTTTCAATCATCCGAATCATATCAGGGCGACATTCACTCTTCCAGTTTTTTCCTCTTCTCGACGCTAGCGATGCCAGAGCGCTTGTGGCAACGCAGAAACCACAGTCTGCAACAAGGCAGCGTTGTGACGCCATGTCCAGCTGTAGGCCCAAGTGTACCTTTTTTTGGTACACTTTTTTTTTGTGGAGCATCGACGGAGGTCGCCATTTTTTCAAGTGTTTCCATGTTCCATCCATTTGTTGAGCACCAGCAACAATGGTTCTATAGGATCTATCCCACAAACGACCTCGAAAATGATAAGTCTTAGTCTTAGTAAAGATATTTTGTTTGTGGTTGACTTGGGCCAACTTGAACCTTTTGTGGGGATAATCTTTGACGCAACTGACAGCATGTGCAACGTTTGCATCTTCCGTAACGTAAAGGAAGTGCTCGTCAGGACGTTAATACACCCCCCCCACCCCCCACCCCCACCCCACCCCTGATGATCATACGACAGCATGCGCAACGTGTGCATCTTCCGTAACGTAAAGGAAGTGCTCGTCAAGAACGTTAATACACCGCTCCACCCCCCACCCCCAACCCCCCCTGATGATCATACGACAGCATGTGCAACATGTTAAAAA
>CAMXCT020000134.1:37638-40287 GCA_947184155.2 Cladocopium goreaui | reverse complement strand
TCGACCTCATTCGTGCCGAAAGGGTTGCACTCCGAGCACACGCAAAAATACGCCAATTTATTTTACTCAGTTTTTGACGATCGACCCTCATTTCGTGTGAAAGGGTTGCTCCAGGACAAGTAAAATCGCAATTTTACTTCAGTTTTTGACGATCGACCCTCATTTCGTGTGAAAGGGTTGCTCCAGGACAAGTAAAATCGCAATTTTAGCTCAGTTTTTGACGATCGACCTTCATTTCGTGCGAAAGGGTTGCGTTTCGTGCTGTCTCGTTGGCACTGCCCCTGCTCCCGCCTTCAGAAGAGAAATAGAAAAGAAGGAGAGGGCAAGAGGGCAAGAGGGCAAGAGGAGAAGATGTGAGATGAGAAGATGAGAAGATGTGAGAAGATGTGAGTGGAGGTGTGAGAAGATGTGAGTGGAGGTGTGAGAAGATGTGAGAAGATGTGAGATGATGTGAGAAGATGTGAGAAGATGTGAGAAGATGTGAGAAGATGTGAAGATGAGAAGATGTGAAGATGAGAACATGTGAGGATAAGAAGATGTGAAGATGAGAAGATGTGAAGATGAGAAGATGTGAAGATGAGAAGATGTTTTACAGACCCCCACTATTGGAAGAACCCTGCGCTCAGACGCTCTCGGGAAAAATCAAATCCTATACCCCCATTTCGGCAAGCCTCATTTTTGAAAATTGCAACCCTTCCAAGGGATCGTAAATGGCACATCTCAAAATTGGCAACACTTCCAAGGGCGCCGTATCAGCCGCATGCCTAAAACAACCATCAATGAATCCTCAACCAACCCGAAAGGGATTCATATTTTGGATAACTTCTCCAAGTGGCAATCTAGACTCAACATCAAAGTCTATTTCTGCCTGGAACATATTTTGCTTGATGCCTTCGAGGGGCGAGCTGGAGCATTTCGATCCTCCCCCGTTGCTTGATCAAAAAAAAAGGATCAAAAAGTATATCCAACCACCATTGAAATATATTTCTGTAGGATTTTTCTGATACCAGTGTTTTGTATTTTTTGATCCGGAATATTTTTTTATCCCTCACTCCCTTCCTGAATTCATTCTTTCATTCATTCCTTCATTCGTTCTGGGTCTTGGAGCACTTTTAGGAGATGAGGTCGGCAAAATCTGCACCAGATTGTAGCGAGAGCTCGGCTTGAGCATTTCTGCAAAGCCAGCAACTGCTCTCAAAAAATCGAAAAGATACCATGCAGCAACGGATTAATAACATGCAGGCTTCAATACCCGGGTGCAACACTAGGCGGACAGGCGGGCCACTACCCCACCCATGCACTTAAGGGGATGAGCTAGGGCGTGGTCTGTAACCCAAAAATAGCGGATTGATTCCATGTTGATGATTTCCGGAGAGACTCACCACTGTCTTTGCCGACCGTCTTAACCAAGGCGTGAAAAGCCATGCCTCGCAGCTATGCGGGGTCCGGAGTGACTCCCACTATGGGTTCTTTCATTCATTCATTCCTTCCTTTCATTCATTCCTTCATTTTTTCCTTCATTCATTCCTTCATTTTTTCCTTCATTCATTCGTCCATTCATTCCTTTCATTTTCATTTCATTTCAACTCGTTCAAATCATTCTTTTCATTTCAAATCCTTCCAACGCGCAAACATTTTCTATAAGCAAACATGTCCTATTTTCGAAACTTCCAGCGCGGCCCGGGCACTACCTGGTACTTAGGGTTTGTTTAGGGTTCTGTTTGTGGTTTATTTAGGGCTTGTTTACGGTGTGATTCGGATTGGTTTCGTGTGTGTTTAGGATTGGTTTATGGTTCATTAGGGCTTGTTTATTAATGTTTATTATTTATTTAGCTTTTGTTTAGGGCCTTTAGGGTTTGATTTCGGGCTTGGTCAGGGTTGGTTTAAGGTTTATTTGCAATTTGCCTTGGGCGTATTTAGGGTTTGTTTAGGGTATGTTTGCGGGTTATTTCGGGTTTGTTTTGGGTGTGATTAGGGTTGGTCTAGGGTTTAAGGGTAGGTTTAAGGTTGATTTTAGAGTTTTTTTTGGTGATATAGGATTTTTTTGCGTGGTTTAATGATTTTGTGTTTAGGCTAGGGTTTATTCCAGGTCGGTTTGGATTTTGCTTGCTTATTGTTTTACAGGGTTGTTTTGAGGCTTTAGTGAGTGAGTGTGGCTGATGCAAGTGCTGGGGGTGGTGGTGCACCACCCCTGAGCTTGGGGGTGGTGGCGTGGTAGGATGATCATAATACCAAGGCCCCCACCTTGGAGGGATGAAGGTGGGGGGTTGGTGGGTGGTGGAATACGAAATGGTTTGTTTGAGAAGGAGGGGTAAGTATGTCAGGGAAGGTGATGTTGGGATCGTATTGGCAGCTGATGCTGCATCCTATTGCTGTATGGTTGCCGCATGTTCACCACATGAAACCCAATTGCAGGAAGGCGACGGTCCGACGGCTATGCAGCTGGATGCCTATGTTGATGTGGAGCGATTGGCAGAAGCCATGTCAGAGCTTGACAAGTACATCGAGGCAGCCCGCGCGCAACTTTTTGAAATCCGAAAGAAGAAGGCCGGGGGCGCGTTGTTTTGCGCTGCTGTTCGTGTGTGTGTGTGTCTAACATCTGAATAGATGTAAAACTTCTGTTATACCTCCATTTCATATATTGCGGGG
>CAMXCT020000134.1:5138-35138 GCA_947184155.2 Cladocopium goreaui | reverse complement strand
TTAGAGTCGGGCATGACCATTCTATAGAGTTGAATGGACCTTCTCTTCAGACCTTGGCAGTCAGATGTCTTCGAAATTGTCCCTTGGCCCTTGTTCACCCCCGCTGCCCACGCCTTCAAGCCAGACATGCGGGCAAGACATGGCAGCCAAGACAAACCGAGAGAAGACCAAACCAAAGAAATCCCCCAAAACTGAACGATTGCTTGTTAGGATTTGGGATTTTTGTCGAACATGAACTGCCAAACATTGGTTTGGGAAGAGTCGGGGTGGGATGAGTGGGGTGCCATCGCCTAAAAAATATGAAGCATGGGGAGGAGGTTGGGTTGCCTATGTTTCCCAACACCTTGAAGTGATTTGGTCACGAGATCCTCCTCAGAATTTCCCTTAAAAAAAGATAGGGCTTGAGCCCCTTATAAAGCAAAAAAACATTGGTTTTCATAGGAAAAATATGTCTTTGGAACATGGCATTCTATAAGTTTAAAATTTAAGTGCTTGCTGGAGACGCACGCGCGCGCATTTTATATCTTTTTATATTCGAAGGAAATTTGGAAGTCAAACTTCCGACAATAATACGGACAGATGAAAAGCAGAGATGGGCAGAGGCAGAGAGAAGAGAAGAGTAGAAGAGAGCAGATCAGAGAAGAGAAAGAGTCAGAAGAAAGAAGATGCAGACGCGCGAAAAGGTAGGAAAGCCGCGAAACGCTGTGTTTTTCCAATGATTTGTGGCTCCGGAGAGTCTAAAAGTAGGCTCGCTAAAGCGGCGGGTGCGGAGCCATCTGGCCAGATGAGCGATGAAAAAGTGCACGCCGTTGTGGTGCGAAGCACATTTCGAAGTCAAAACACACCATTCTCGGACCACTTTCGGAAGTTGAGATGTCGAAAAAGTGCACGCCGTGGTGGCGCGAAGCACATTTTCGAAGTCAAAATGTGGAAAACACACCAGGTTCGGACCACTTTTGGAAGTTGCGATGTCGAAAAAGTGCACGCCGTTGTGGCACGAAGCACATTTCGAAGTCAAAATGTACAAAACACACCAGGTTCGGACCACTTTTGGAAGTTGCGATGTCGAAAAAGTGCACGCCGTTGTGGTGCGAAGCACATTCCGAAGTCCAGGTGTACAAAACACACCCGTTTGGACCACTTTTGGACATTCAGATCTCGTTTCGCGTGGCAGGCGCAAGGGATTGTGCACCTCGTCAAAAGTGAGCAAAACGTGGGGGTTTTGTAGCATTTTCAACTACAACCACCACTACACCACACTACACTCCAATACACTACAACTACAACTACACCTTCACTACATTCCACTACACTACACTCCACTACATTCCACTACGCTACACTAGACTACAGTCAATTACACTCAATTACAATCAATTACGCTACACTACATACACTACACTTCACTACACTACACTCAATGACATTCAATTACACTACACTACATACACTACACTACACTTCACTACACTAGATTCCACTACACTACATTACACTACACTCCACTACACTACAACTACAACTACACTACATTCCACTACACTACACTCCACTACAATCCACTACACTACACTCAATTACACTACACTACATTACACAACACTACACTACATTCCACTACACTACAACTACAATACATTACATAACACTACACGACAACTACAACTACACCTACAACTACAACTACGACTACACTACACTAATTGCTTTACACTACCCTACACTACACTACACTACGCTACACTACACTACACACTACACATCACACTACACATCACACTACACACTACACAACACTACAAAACACTACACAACACTACACAACACTACACACTGCACACTGCACACCACACTACACACTGCACACTACACACTACACACTACACACTACACACTACGCTACGCTACACTACACTACCCCACATTGCATTACATTACATTACATTACACTGCACTCATTACACCACCACAAATGCAACTGCGACTACACTACACTAATTGCACTACACCACAACTACAACTCCACTAAACTACAACTACGACTACAGCTGCACTACACCACACTACATCCAGCAGTTGTGGGTGAGGTGACCGACCAGGGGACCATTGCAACCATTGCAGCCACTCCAAAAAACACAGCTCCAACCACCTTTCGGTCCATCAGTGGATTCGCTCTGCCATCCGTGACTCACAACACCCAGCTTCTCCTATAGGTTTCCTATTTTTGAAACTTCCGCCACCGCCTTGCGCGGTACGAGTACTACTGGTAATTTAAAATCGTTTGTTTGAAGCATGCCTGGTTTGCAGAAATAAGAGCTTTCATTCCCACAAGCTGCGATCTGATGCGATTTGTCGATTTGTCACATTCATGAACCGCAGGAGGCAAGAAATCCTGATTTTTTACATAAGTACTACAATTTTTTTACATAAGTATTACACATGTACCTTGGGCAATGTCTTCTACAAAAAGTCGTGCCCATCTAGAGTTTTTGAGGCGCTTTGGCTTGAATTGGACATGCGCATTTCCTTGTTAAATGATGATTGCCCTTTTACAATCTAGCTACTCCAAAATTGGCATGTCATTCATGAGCTTTTGCCTTACGAGGAGCATATCCAGCAATCAGTTTCGTTTTTCATGCGTAGCAAGGGTTCCCGTTTCACTCTGTGGGTCTGGATGTTGAGGGTGTGTTCGCTCGACTTTGCATTTATGTTCGCAACCGTCCGCAACCGTCCGCAACCGTTCGCAACTGTTCGCAACCGTTCGCAACCGTTCGCAACCGTCCGCAACCGTCCGGAACCGTCCGCGTGAGGGCCATATGGCCGTGCCTATGGTAAGTTCTGCACAAGGGGTCACTTTTGGAGGTTTCACATGCGGCGTTGCTTTGTTTCGCGTGGCAGGCGTGGCGCTTTGTGACATTCAGACTGTTTTGTAACGTGTCGAAAGTCGTTTTTTGTGGCAGGCGCAATACTTTTGCGACCTTTTCGTAAGATGAGTGGAAGTTTTCGTGGCAGGCGCAACACTTTGGACGTGTCCATCGTCATTTTGCGTGGCAGGTTCAGCACTTTAGGCATGTCGCGTTGCGTGTTTTTTGCGAATCGCATTGTCAGGGCTGCGTCAAGTGGCGACAAAATCCAAATTCCGTCACGGGCGTGGCATTTTGTTTGATGTGCTGAAAATTTACGGGAAGCTTCGCACGAAACATCGATTTTGGGGTTGCAAATGCATACTCATTTCATTTCACATTTTGTAGGCAGGCGCCCTGTCCAGAAGAATTCGTGCGTTCAATTATCGCGCGCAGCTGCCTGAGGAGCTAATGACACTCCAGGATCCTTGCTCTACAAGAAAAGCAACTCTCTAACAGACTCTAACATACAAAGTGTTAAATGGATTTAAATGGGACACGGGGTTGGCAAGGATCATGAAGGCCGTTCTGACTTTAAAAAGTAACCGTTTTGGGCCGGCCTTCAGTAGACCACGTAGACCGCGAGGACGCCAGAAATCAGACGAGCAGTTGAAGCCACTTTTTATGCAAGTCCTGCAGCTAATAAGTTCCAGAGGCACCCCGTTCAAATTATACTTATAATTTTGGGCTCTAAGACTTCCCTGAACCATCCGGGATGTCATGACTACCATTCTTTAGGCTTGGTGTGCAGGTGGAAACAAAGGCGGCCTTCTATAAATGGCATTGCGCAGATGGAAACAAAGGTTGGCCCTAGACAAAATGGCATTGCACAGGTGGAAACAACAGTTGGCCTTCTATAGACTGTTGGCACCACTCTTTAAAATTGCATTACACGGGTGGAAACAAAGCCTGGCCCTCCATAAAACGGTACAGCACAGGTGGTAACAAAGGTTGGCCCTCTATGAAATTGCATTACGCAGGTGGAAACGAAGGTTGGCCGGTTGGCCCCATAGAATGGCACTACACAGGTGGAAACAAAGGCTGGCCCCCTATAGAATGGCAGTACACAGGTGGAAACAAAGGTTTGCCTTTTAGAATGGCACTACGATGCACTACACAGGATCAATGTTTGAACTTTGCTTTTCATACTGCAGCATGAGGCACATTAGAACAGTGGCAGGAAGCCTCCAAAACATTTTGCTTCCAGAGGTTTCCCACCTGTAGCTGGGAACGCCTCGGCCATATTCCAAACGGGATAATGAATGTGGATGCCAATGGATGATATTAATTTCATCCCCTGGTATTAAACACCCTTGAATGATCCCAAATATATGTAACTCTTTGGTCAACAGAACCAAGCAATGATTTGTGGGGAGTGCTTAATAGTTATTAAGTGGAAGGATTTGCATATACTGATGATAAAACTGCACCAAAACAATGCGAAACCATGCAAGCCCAACTCTGTATAGTGGATTCAAATGGTACCCTAAAGCCTCAACACCCTGGGTCACTATCGAATGGACCTCCCCGACCATGCCAAAGAATTGAAGAAGGCATTCGCTTTGGGTCACTGTGGCAGAAGACTAGGTGGATGTGGGCAATGGGGCCTCATTGTATAGAGAGTATAGGGCAAAAAACAACCCTTAAGTGATTTAGTCACGGGCATCATTCTATAGGCTTAATATCCCCCTTGACATTTCCCCCTTAGAATGGTAGGCCTTGGGCCCCCTATAAATCAGTTTTTATGGAAATTTTGGTGCCGTCGGGGCACTCCATTTTGTAGAAAAAGACCTGTTTATAAACACCCAACATAACTTTATATGAGAACAAGATCATATGCCAGTGTCAGGCACCTCCATTTTGTAGAAGATGTGGAATACCATTTTGTAGATGGGTAAGGGGAGTTGATAAATACATCCACAAATGTAAATATATTTGAACACAAAAAAATATCAACCGCTTTTGGTTGGCTGAGCAGTGCCGGCCGCTTCCCCCAAGCCCTCGAACTAGCTGATTGTCAGTGGCCATGCTGCGCTTTCACATGGCGTTCCTGCTGATCGTGGGATTGGTTGGGGAAGGCGTCAAGGTGGCTGACGACACAGCCACACAGACGCCAGAGGAATGGCATCTTGTCTTCGAACGTGACTGATTGGGACAGTTGCCAAGAATAGGACAACTCCAAGAAAGACACTTCAAGAATTGGGCGCAGTTTAAAAAAAAAACAAGGAAACGTGTTTGTTTTTACCAATTCCATTTGGAGCTACAAAATGGTAGGGCATTTCCATTGGCAGCTACAAAATGGTGGGATACAGAAATAGTTAGACCATGTAGTCTATGAATAATTAGGGACCATCCATTTTGTAGACTGGTATGGGCTAGCTGGCCAGAGTTTGCAATGGGTTACCCAATGTTCTTTTACTAAGGTGGTTCAAACCAGAACAACACAAAGAGACGCTTCTGGATTGGATGTCCTGGTTGTCTTGCCGGGTGCAGAAGCGGTACCACGTGCTAGACCAATTCTTGGAGTTGTCCTATTCCTGGCAACTGTCCCAATCAGTCACGTTCGAAGACAAGATGCCATTCCTCTGGCGTCTGTGTGGCTGTGTCGTCAGCCACCTTGACGCCTTCCCCAACCAATCCCACGATCAGCAGGAACGCCATGTGAAAGCGCAGCATGGCCACTGACAATCAGCTAGTTCGAGGGCTTGGGGGCAGCGGCCGGCACTGCTGAGCCAACCAAAAGCGGTTAGACCAGGGTGCGACCACAGGGTTGCTTTGTGTCTTACAAAATGGTTCTCCCATTTTTCACAGTTTTTTGGACACTATGTAGACTATGTTAACCCAAAATATTTGATGTTGGTGGGCAGGTGGAGTACCCTGGTGCCACCATTTTGTAGGCAGCAACCCCCATGGGTGCTACCATTTTGTAGGTGTCCCCATACCATTTTGTAGGGGGGTAGGCTGGGCACCCTACACTTTGGTGGGCCCATCCTCTCGGGGCGAATTTCAAGGGGGAGGAAAGCTAGACGTTCTTTTTATGACTTTCAAGGGCCCTCCAGAACCATCCAGAACAAACAATCTGTCTACAAAATGGAAGGGCGCCATCACATCCACAAGCATGTTCATGATACTCTGGCACTACCATTTTGTAGCTGGTTCATGCTGGTTCAAGACATATTTTGTAAGAATCTCGAGTGCCAAGCTACATGGGTTTGTTGGAGGGGATTGTGGTGGCTGCCTTTGCAATAGGCTTGGCAATGGGGATCCTACTTAGAAAGTGTGTGGTGGAGATGATCGCAAAGTTTTCAAAGCCTCCAAAATTTTGAAACCAGCCCCGGTCCAGAAAAATAACGCGATGACCACTACTTCGGTCCAGTCTATCTGACTACTTCTGTTGGACGATACTTTATGAAACCCGATTGCCAGATGCACAAGATGCAAAAATGTGAGATATGCAAGGATTGCTTGAGAGATTTTAACAAGAAATTTCATTCAGAGTAAACTGTCTACAAATTGGTCGCCCAAAAAAGACCAGGGTGCGACCACAGGGTTGCTTTGTGTCTTACAAAATGGTTCTCCCATTTTTCACAGTTTTTTTGGACACTATGTTAACCCAAAATACTTGATGTTGGTGGGCAGGTGGGGTACCCTGGTGCCACCATTTTGTAGGCAGCAACCCCCATGGGTGCTACCATTTTGTAGGGGGATCGGCTGGGCACCCTACAGAATGGAGCTCTCATCGTCTCAGGGCGAATTTCAAGGGGGATGGCTTAATCTGTTAGCTAGTGAGACATTTAGGGGCTGTTGGGAACCCCATTCTATAGAGGGTCTTGGTGAAATTTTATTCCATGACCCCCATTCTATGGAGCGCCATGTGCGTACAGGGGTCATGGTAACCATTTTGGCTTTAAAAAAAAGTGGTGCCCCATGATGGCTGGACCGAATTCGGACGGGTATGTTTTTTGTTTTCATATGCTTTTCACCGAAGGAAGTTTAGAAGTCAAACTTCCGACAATATGGACAGATGGAAAAGCAGAGGTGGGAAAAGTCCGAGAAGAGAAGATAAGAAAAGAGAAGAGAAGAGAAGAAGAAAGAAGATCAGAGAAAAGAAAAAGTCAGAGGAAAGAAGATGCAGGTGCGCGAAATTTGTGGCTCCGGAGGGTCAAAAATAGGCTCGCTAAAGCGGCGGGTGCGGAGCCATCTGGCTGCGGCTAGATGAGAAATGAAAAATTGCACGCCGTTGCGGCGCCAAGCACATGTCGAAGTCAAAACGCACAAAAAAACACGCCATGCTCGGAGCACTTTTGGAAGTTGACACGTCGAAAAAAGTGCACGCCTTTGTGGTGCGAAGCGCGTTTCCAAGTCAAAATGTACAAAACACACCATTCCCGGAGCACTTTTTGAAGTTGACATGTCGAAAAAGTGCACCCTGTTGCGGCGCAAAGCACATGTCCAAGTCAATACGTACAAACACACCATTCTCGAAGCACTTTTTCGAAGTCAAAAGTGTTAAAAACTGACGGTCCCGGACCACTTTTGGACGTTCAGATGTCGTTTCGCGTGGCCGGCGCAAAGGATCCTGCACCTGGTCCAAAGTGAGCAAAACGTGAGGGTTTGTAGCATGTCCAAATATGATACAAGCGTGGGACATTTGAAGAGGATCTGCAAAGATGCATGTCGCGTGGCAGGCGCAGTACAAGAGACATGCTCATCAGAGATGTTAGGAGGTCAGGGCGCGGATTTCCTGAGAAGGCTTGCATTTTGGAGCATCGGATCGTCAGGTTTGCTAAGTTGATTTTGAGTGACCGGTGCGGCACTTTGTATGACCTGACATCACTTTTTCGTGGCAGGCGCAGCACTTTACACGGACGGAGTCGAAAAAACGCAAAACGCATTGGCACGAGACCGTCAGCTCTGCAGGCAACCTTCTTGAAGGAAGTCTCGCAGAATTTTCTGGTTTTTGATGTTGCCAACGTAGAAAAGTGAGGAAGTCTCGCAGAACTGCTTCGTTTTGAAGCTTGCAGGTACCAAGATACATAGGTAGATAGATAAGTTGATTGATTGATTGATTGGTTTGATTGATTGATTGATTGACTGATTTGATTGATTTGATTGATTGATTGGTTGATTGATTGATTGATTGATTTGATTGATTGATTGATTTGATTTGATTTGATTGATTTGATTTGATTTGATTTGATTTGATTGATTGATTGATTTGATTTGATTGATTTGAATTTGATTTGATTTGATTGATTGGATTGATTGGATTGATTGGATTGATTGGATTGATTGATTGATTGACTGATTGATTTGATTGATTGATTGATTGATTGTTTGATTGATTGATTGGATTTGATTTCATTTGGTTTGATTTGATTTGGTTGCTTGATTGATTGATTAGATAGATAGACAGACAAATAGAAAGACAGATAGATACAGAAAGAAAGACAGATGGACAGACACAGAATTATATAGACAGATAGTAGACAAATGGACAAATAGACTATGCAATTACACTACACTACGCCACAACTACAACTACAACTACCGCCACAACTACACAAACAACTACAACTTCAACTACACGACAACTACAACTGCAACTGCAAGTACCACTACACTACAAGTACAACTACAACCTCAACTACAACTACACCTACACGACACTACTGTACAATTGCACTACAACTACAACTACAACTACAACTACCTCTCCATTACAACTACAGCTACAACTACAACTAGCACTACAACTACAAAAACAAGTGCAGCTTCAACTACCACTACACCACAACTACAACTACACCACCACAACAACGACAAGTGTAACTACCACTAGAACTACAACTACAACTTCAACTACAGCTACCATTTCAACTACAGGTACCAGTACAACTACAACTACACCTACAAGTACAAGCACAACTGCAACTACAATTGCTTCTGCGCTACAACCACAATTACAGCTACAACTACATTTTCAACTGCAGCTACAACTAAAACTACACGACAACTACAACTATAGCTATACCTACAACTACAACTACCGCTACGTTACAACTACAAGCACAACTACAACTACAACTACCACTACCACTACACCACAGCTACAACTACCACTACAACTACAAAAACAACTATAACTTCAACTACGCTACAACAGCAACTACAACTGCAACTGCAACTACAACCACCATTACATTACAACTACGACTCCGACTACGGCTACTACAGCTTTAATTGCAACTTCAACTACACCACAACCCACAACTACAACCACACTCACACTACACACACCAACACTCCGCAGTTGTGGGTGGGGTGACCGCTGCAACCACTCCGAAAAACACAACTCCAACCACCTTTCGGTCCATCAGTGGCTTCGCTTTGCCATCCACGCATCACAAAAACTCACCTCTCCCATAGTTTCCCATCTTTGAAACTTCCGCCACCGCCTTGCGCGGTACTACTGGTATGATTTTCTACAGGCGTCATTGGAACCCTGTTGGCTTCCATGCGTGTCCGCATGAGTTTTCAGTCTGCGCGGTACTTATTCTTGGGATTTTTTTAAATCCACAGGCGCTTGACGATCCGCCAGCCAAAGGGAAAAAACACAAAAACGTCTCCAGGATAATTTGGTCACTACTTAATAAAGCTACTCTGATGAGGGCCTGCTTCAAATACCAAAGTTGACACAGTATTTTCCTTCCCGAACAACTCCTTTCAAAATCCTTGCTGTGTCCCACGTTCTTCCCCTTCAACTCCCATGAAAATCCCCGATGGTGCCTACATGGTCAAAATATGACATGTAATCCCATGGCAAAACACTTAGGTGTTTGCTTGTTTAACCTTTGCTCTTACCTTCCTCAAGCCATTCCCATACTTGTCCCAACTTGTTCCCATTGTTTTCCCGAAATATTCCCATCTCACTCCTGGATCCTTCTCAGGTCGTTCCCACGTCTGTCCCAGATCATTCCCAGTTTTTTTTGTGTGCCCACACAGTTTTCCCAACGTGTCCCCATGGTTTTGCGACCGTTCCCAGTTTTGCCCCAGTTTTCCCCTTTTTCCCCTAGTTTTCCCAATTTTTCCCATCGTATTCCAAGATCATTCCCAGCTTTGTCCTCCCCTCACGGTTTTTTACCCATGCCTTTCCAAACTTATTCCCAGGGTTTTCCCAGGTCGTTCTTAGACTTGACTACATGTGAAGCCTTGAACCAGATTCTTGCAAGCTAACGAAACAAACGGATTCCTGATTTTTTCCGCGGAAATCCCAATTTTTTCCAGCTCATTCTGTGACCTTCCTTGCAAAGGGATTCCTGGATTCAATTGTGATTTGATTGGTGCCAACGCAAGCTGAAGCAGCCCGCTGTTGAAGCAGCCAGACTAGTGACTCTAAGACAGAAAGTTGCCTTGAGCTCTGAACTCCAGTCATTACGTGAGCTTTCCAGTCTCCGGCTTGTATACATAAAGTTGTGTTTTTTTCTTGCGCTCCTTCCTTGCCAAAGACTTTGTTCGGACTTGGGCATTCTCGAGCTGCGGCTGAGACTTTCCACAATATTATGGGACATTATCAGATCTGGTATCCTTGATTCACCATGGGTTTAGCGTCAGGGGCGGCATGGGTTGTCTAACGGTGGACTTGACTGACGAGTTGCAAGGTCCCAGATACCATATGACATTACATAGCTCATTGCGTTTCCGCAGCCGACATTGCGGATTGTGGAATGCAACAACTGAAGCCCGAACGTGCTGGCTTAGTATGGCTTTGCCAGATCCGAAATTACCAGCTGTGGCCAGGGCTTATTCAGCCATCCACTTTCATGGGGTCGGGGGTTCACTTGGAGCGCGGGAAAGTGGATCGCTTAGAGCGCCGGAAAGTGGATCGCTTGGAACGCCGAAAAATGACACCCACAGAGACATAAGAGATACATAGCGCTAGAGTTACATTTATGCTCACCAGATAGCCAGAATCCTATAAACTTTGTGATCAATTTATTTGTGAGAAAATGTGGAAGAATGTAAAACAAAAAAGCAACCCAAAAAAAACAAATCAAAATGCAAAAAACACAAAAAAAAAAAAAAAGCAAAAAAAATGCAAAAACAACACCAAAAAAAAGAAAAACAGAAAAAACAGAATTAGATTTGATTAGATTTAAAATTAGTAAAGTATTACTACAATTACTAATTATAATCCCTTCAGAATAAGTAGACAATCATAATCATAATAAGTAGACAAAACATAAAGTCACTAGCTGGATTTGAAATCCGCAATATCAAATTGGATATATCGGATATACGGATATAGTATTGAAATACAGATATCAGATATAGTATACTATAAAGTATGTAGCATATGGCATACAAAACATTTCATTTTTGAAATATGTGGGATAGTTACCTGATAGTTGATGTTGTGATTTTTTGTTATATGGCTAGCGGCTAGCGGGCTAGCGAGAAAAAAGTGAAATCAAACGTAGCTGAGAACCGATAACCGTTAAACCAAGAACCTCATGGAACAGATTTTTTTGGACCATGAATTTTTTTCATGTAACTTGTAAATGCAGTCATGTGGTGTCTTAGACTTAGACATCTGGCCAGGTGGTGGTGATGTAGTTTCAGATTTGACCTTTTTTTTTGGCCATGGTGTTTGCATGGATTTATTTGCATGGGTTTACTCGCATGGATATCATGGATTTATTCACATGGATTTATTCGCATGGATTTATTCGCATGAGTCAATTGTCTGTTTATGTTGCGTCCTAGACGCACTGCTGTGAAAACATGAAAGGCAAACTTAGCCCACAGCTAGACTGAACCATTGTGCATAACGACGCTGCACTGCAGCGAGAACATGGAATGAGCCACAGCTTGACTGTTAGTGTAATGCATTTTTACTCAACACGCTGCACAGAACCGCAACTTGAGCGAACTAAGCTGAACTACAACTATGTTTATTTGCTTTTTGAAATTTGAACCGCATCCACGATTTAAATTTGTCTACTATTTGTTTTTAGTGCATCGTTTATAAACTCAACAAACCACAGCTAGAATGAACAAGTTTGAGCTGTGCTGCTGCTACGACTGGGATGTTTGACTGTTTGTTTTTTTTGAGGGACTGTTTGGTGAGAAGTGTCAACTGTGCTAGCTGCCGCTAGCTGCTAGCTGCTAGCTGCTAGCTGCTAGCTGCTAGCTGCTAGCTAGCACGTAGCTGGGTAAGCAATTTTTTTTGAACAGAGACCTCAAGGAAAGAACGTAAGCTCCAGCGCATCGATTGCTGGTTGCCAAAACTCCGCGTGACAGGCAGGCAGAGAAGTGTGACTACCTCATCGAAGAGGAGTCACCCCATGGCAACTTTTTGAGCTACAAAAAAAAATGCAAAAAATGCCCCCCCCAAAAAGAAAAAACAAAAAAAAACAAAAAAAACACAATTCGAAAAAAAAACAAAACAAAAAATGCAAAAAAAAACAAATCACCAAAAAAATGCGACCCAGCCAGAGCAGCAAAAACAAAATGCAAAAAAAAGAGAAGAAAAAGGCAGCTCACCACTGAACCGCCTGGAGGCACCTCAAAAAATTGCAGCACTCCTGTCTCCAAGGCAGACCTCAAATTTCTTAACTCGCCAGGCAAGACTCCCAGGAAAAAACCCTCTACTGAACTGAGGACACCAGCACAGAAGAAACAATACAGATCTAGTTTTTAAAAAAAAAGCTCAAGGAAAGAACGTAAGCTCCAGCTCAGCATGCTTTGAAACGAAGACTGCACAACCATAAGTCCAAATTGGGAACCAGTCACCCTGCAACAAGGCTAAACAAAAAAAAGGAAATGACGGAAATGAAATGCCTGGATAAACCGGCCATTGCTCACGAACTTTGTCACAGTTGGCAGTGGGACAGCTCTGCACGGCTTAACTCTAGACTCTAGAGACTCTAGATTCTCTGGATTTTTGCCTCTTGTCTTGGCAGGGCACGTTGTCAAACACGCCCAGTCCGATCATATAAAAACATTCTAGCTGCATCTGTGCCTACAAAATTACAATCCGGGCCCAAGGGACTAGCTCCGTAGATGCACAGTTGACACTTCTCACCAAACAGTCCCTCAAAAAAAACAAACAGTCAAACATCCCAGTCGTAGCAGCAGCACAGCTCAAACTTGTTCATTCTAGCTGTGGTTTGTTGAGTTTATAAACGATGCACTAAAAACAAATAGACAAATTTAAATCGTGGATGCGGTTCAAATTTTAAAAAACAAATAAAAATAGTTGTAGTTCAGCTTAGTTCGCTCAAGTTGCGGTTCTGTGCAGCGTGTTGGGTAAAAATGCATTACACTAACAGTCAAGCTGTGGCTCATTCCATGTTCTCGCTGCAGTGCAGCGTCGTTATGCACAATGGTTCAGTCTAGCTGTGGGCTAAGTTTGCCTTTCATGTTTTCACAGCAGTGCGTCTAGGACGCAACATAAACAGAAAATTGGCTCATGCGAATAAATCCATGTGAATAAATCCATGCGAGTAAATCCATGCAAATAAATCCATGCAAAAAACCATGGCCCGAAAAAAAAAAGGTCAAATCTGAAACTACATCACCACCACCTGGCCAGATGTCTAAGTCTAAGACACCACATGACTGCATTTACAAGTTACATGAAAAAATTCATGGTCCAAAAAAATCTGTTCCATGAGGTTCTTGGTTTAACGGTTATCGGTTCTCAGCTATGTTTGATTTCACTTTTTTCTCGCTACTGTAGCCCGCTAGCCGCTAGCCATATAACAAAAAATCACAACATCAACTATCAGGTAACTATCCCACATATGAGCATCACCAACTAGATCAGTTAAAGCTAAGCAGCTAAACTATCTAAACCATTGTTTGCATGAGGTCAGGTATTTGCTTTTGCAACCAAATACAGATTGAGATTTGAAGTTTGATTTTTATATGTTCCTTTTGCCTTTGCTTTTGTATTTTTTTGCTTTTTTTTGCTTTTTTTTTTTGCTTGTTGATTTGCTTTTTTTTCGGGTGGCTTTTTTGGTTTTACATTTTTTCACAGTTTTTGAGGAAAAAAATATTCCATTGTTTTATAGGATCTGGCTGGAAGCGGTGAACATACGATCCGCCTTCCGGCGCTCGAAGTGCTTCTGCTCTCCGACCCTCTAAATAACATAACAGAACATACCATAACATCCCATTACATTACATTATATTGCATTACATTACATGACACTACATCACACACCATTACATTGCATAACGTTACATTGCATCACTTTACAATACAGCACAGAACGTGCCATCACATCACATAACATACTGTTACATTACATTACACCACAGGACGGTACAGTACATTACATATCATTATGTTATATTACATTACATCACATCGCATTACAGTACATACCATTAAAGCACATTAAATTACAGTGCATTTCTTTACATTACACTACATTACATCAAATTACCTTACATTACACACCATTACATTGCAGTACATCACATACCATTACATTACACACCTACATTTCCACACATACATACCTACATACCTGCCTGCATGCATAGAGACATGCATACACACACATGGCTTTGCAAAAGATACAGACAGACAGGCAGACAGACAGACAGACAGGCAGATAGACATACAGCCAGACAGACGGGCATAAATACATGCATGGATGATTGATCATGGATGCATGCAAGCATTGTGCCATGCACGCACATATGCACAGGGACGCATACACAGACATATGTACATAGAGCATGCATGTCAGCATGGCAATCCAGGGCTGGTGTGGAATCGCGGGGCGCATGAATGGGACTGATTTTCCCCCATTTCTGATAGTTTTGTGAGTACAAGGAGGCGAACCATCGAATTGACATGTTGACCTCGTTTGGAATTTATTTAAGGTTCTGGTCAGAAGGCCATTCTTATGTCCCTGCCGCATTCTCTGGTGCTCTTATGTAATCCACCATGCTGGCCCCCTTAAACCCACCCTGTGTCCCATAAAGGTCTCATTGTTTGGTGCTCTAATGGAATCAATCCACCATGCTGGCCCCCTGAACCCACCCCGTGTCCCAGCCCCGTGTTCCCAAGTCAAACCCTAAAGGTTTCATTCTCTGGTGCTCTGCTGGCTGGTCCCCTAAACCCACCCCATGTCTTCAGCCCCGTGCCCCCAAGTCAAAAAGGCGTCATTCCCTGGTGCTCTAATGTAATCCACCATGCTGGACCCAGCCCATATCCCAGCCCCAGTGCTCTAAGTGATCCGGTGCTCTAAGTGGTCCACTTTCGGGTGCTCTAAGTGATCCTTTAACCATTTCGCAGACATCCACACAGCACAAACCGTGGGCCGATGCATTCACGGACAGCCAGACAGAGACAGACGGACAGACAGCCAGACAGCCAGCCAGCCAGAGAGATAGACAGACAGACAGACAGACAGGCAGGCAGACAGAAAGACACTGAGCGCTTGGATCTAGAGACAGGCTGGGAGAAACAGACGGCCCTAGCAAGAACATGTCTGGGGGATATCACGGGATATCGAGACACAAGATTTTGAGATCGAAGGCGATCGGGCACACCCACCTTTCGCGATTCTGCGGGCTTGCCCATTAAGAACATGCACATGTGCAAGAGGTTCAAGGAGGAGATGAACTGCTACGGTGATTATGGTGCAGTTGGGTTTGAGACATCAATGTTAGCCGATGCTGTTTCATTTTTTCCATGTCTGTGGGTGGGGCCCCAAGGCTGTGAGGTCGCTGAGTGGTTTGGCTGTCGTTGACAAGGGTTTCATCAACTTAGTTTCATGATGTTTCACGCATGCTCATGCTCCACTGGCGCTTTCAGCTTTCAAGTGTGGCTGGCTAATAAGAGATTCGTCAAGATCCAAAGTGCTCATGGGCACATTCCGGTTTCTCTCGCTTCCAAACAGAAATTGTAAATTTACCCGCTGGCATCAAGGGACGTACATAGCATTATATAGCTAAGGAAAGGAAAAGATATCGAGCGCAAGACATGCACGCGAACTCATGAAACTGAAAAGAGCGCAACTCGGAATGCATTGGGCTTCCAGGTTGGGTTGCACGGGTCAGCCTCCACATGGACAGATACATGCTGCCCGCAGATCCTTCGAGCTACAAAAAATTCACCCTGAAGCGAAAAAGCAACGGTGTACCATCACCACGGCCTTGCAGTTTTGCTAATGTATGCTGTTGCGGCGTCCTGTTGCGGCGTCCCCGTTGGGCCAAGAAGCGCTTTCTCTTGCGTCCCAAGCCAAGGACAAAAGGCCGAAAAGAAGAGACAGATCTGCTTTCAATAGGCCACCACATGTTTGCCTGAGATCTTGACAGCAGCCCTTTGGAAAGCGCAATGCAGAATGATACCTAAACTAAGCCCAAAGCTCTTTAAAGCCTATTTTTGGGTGTTTAGCGCCTTTTCTGGGAGATTTCATATTAGGCAATAAAGTAGGGGTAAGACGATATGTGTTTCCAATTTTTTCAAGCCATTTTGCAGCAGCGTTTTTTTCATAGGGTAAGCTGCAGTTGTTCTGTCAGGGGCAGACAGGGGCGAAGCATATCTTGCTGAGCAAATTGCGGCTGTGCTGTCGCAGCTGTCAGAGGCCATTCCAGGGTGAAGTAAAGAGACACCGTCAAACTCTTCACAGAAAACTTACAGGTTAGTTACAAACATTTTGGTTGAAAAAGTTGGTGCCAATCGTTCTCGGGGGTCCACAGCCTGCGCTTCAGCTGCATTCTGTTTTGAGGTAACTGCATTGAAGGCGCAGGAGATTTACATGCAGGAACTGCAGGACCGGAGCATTTGCTGAACATGTGGGATTCGAACGCCGCCTTGTTGAAATTGCTATGGCGGCCTATGGCCATACTGTTTTCAGATCCCCCCGAACCCAGCCTTTCTCACCAATGCTTCTGATGACCTTAAATAGCATTGCTATTGTCACACGCATTGATACATGTTGTGTAATTTGTTCCGAATGGGATAAACTTTGTGGTTTGAATTTGCCGCCATGTGTGTATTTATTGCCTTGGCTTGTCTATGGCAACTTTTTGTCCTTACATGATGACCGCGCGGACGACAGATGGAGCGCTGCAGCCTCGGAAATTTCTTGATATACTATTTGACTTGCATAGCCACCTTTACGTTGTGTGTGTGTGTATTGCTTGTATGCTACTTGCGTCGCTTGCATTCTTTGAACCAACCAACCCCATCCCACTCCGTCAGCCCCGCTCCCCGATACCCACCCCCCACCAGCGCCACAATCTTGTATTATCTTACCGGCAGCACCAAATTCAGAAAAGTAGGGTTTGGGAAATTGAAGGACCGGATAACCCCACATGTCAGCTTCTTCCAATAAGCACAAAACAGGTGTGAAAATGGGATGGGAAAGGCAGAAAAGACAAAGTAGATGGTGGGAGACAGATTGTGGGAAAGAGCTGTGTGTCACAGAGGAGTAGGTGAAAGAGTGGTGTGTGTGTGTGATAGAGATGTTTATGACAGAGTTGTGTGTGTGTGTGGATCTTGCTATCACATGCAGGCGCGAGCACATATTCATGTGTAAATCGATCTTTGGCTTGAAACAGAGCAGGGGGCCACGGCTCCATTCATCAGTCCGCGGCCAACGAAGCTACTGATGTTTGGAGAGGATAATCAGTCTGATCAATTGCACGCACCTGCGAGTAGAACTGTTGATTTCTGTTTCTCCATGACGCTGCTTGCTTTAAGAAGTTAGACCCTTCGTCCTGTTTCATCTAGTTCGCTTCAGAAGTTTCTGAGCCCATTTGGGAGCATTCATGTATTGCGCTGGCATGGCATCGAGCTTGTCCGGGAGCCTTCATATGTTGCACGGGTCTGGCACTGAGCTAGTTGGGGGTCTTCATGTATTGAGCTAGCAAAGCATGGGGGCCTTCATGGGCATGGCACTGAGCTAGTTTGGGAGCCTTCATGTGTTGCACTGGCATGGCATTGAAATCATTTAGGAGTTTTCATTTATTGCGCTAGCATGACTTTGAGCTTGTTTGGGAACTTTCAGGTGTTGCACTGGCCTGGCAGAGTGAGGGGCATCTTTCCCATATCGGCGCTCAAGGTTTTTTAAAATCAGAAGTGTCAGCCAGAACCCTAAGGAATTTTCAAGGCGAGAATGGGATCAGCCAAAAGACTTTCCACTTCAAACTTCAAACCCAATTCAGCAGTGTGTACTGGGCGCACGGCAGATTATGCCGACACCATCGCAGGCAGCTCAAAGATTATCTGGCGACACATCAGCATGTCGTGTAGGATGACAGCCATAGAGATGACAGTAGAAGGAGCCCAAATGGGCGAAGAACAGCCTAGCGGCACTTAAAAGAAGGCCTAGCGGTGAAGGACACCTAGAGGTGAAGGACGCCTAGCGGTGAAGGAGCCTTAGGGCGAAGTCTAACAGACGCCGCATGGATGTTGCGGCACTCAGTGATCTCGTTGCACAGCGAAACTCTGTTTGAATTGGTTCTCTTTCCATGCTTGTTTGAAGCTTCAAGCTTGGGTAATCAGTGCTGGATGCATATCTGAATTCATGACAACAATACACGTGCAAAAGGTTTTGGACTGTTCCGAACGGGTTATAGTTTTTTTTGTCTTTTGTTGCTTACCTTTTATTAACATCACAATGCTGCGTATGCTATAGCCATGTCGTCAAAAAGTGGTGGAGGGCCACCACCTCGATTTGATGGTCAACACCAACGCGATCCTTTCACGATGTCTTGGTTACCACCGCTGCCTTTACCAGCAGCACAGATTCAACCCCAAGTTCATGTGAACACAGCGGGGCTGTGTAAACCAGGGTTTTGGAAAAGGCCATATTGAGAAAAGCTTTGGTTTGGAAAAGGCAACATTTAGAAATTTTATGCGAGTAAAAGGAGTTCGGCGCAAAAGCCGGTGGATCAAGTATTGGATATAAGAAGCGACGGGGCAAACCGATGGCAAAGACAACAAAAAGCGGAAACAACCATGGAAATGACAGCAAGATGTGCAAAACCAAGCCGGTGTTGAGCGAGGCGTGGGCAGAGTTGAGCCCGCCACATCATAAGGAAAGATGAAGACGAAACGAAAAGAGCTAGGTGGAGGGAGGGAGGGGGGTTCAAGTTAGACGAGGCAAAAATCCGCACCAAGGGGAAAGTCTAGACAAAGACAAAGACAAAACATACAGTACAACTACGAACAAGCAAGATTCTCAAGACACGCCGGCAGGCCGGCGGATTTGTATGTTGTCATGCATTGGGACATTCTATGCGCGAGGGTTTTTGATATGTTCTATATAACTCCAGTTCTCCCGTCATACTTTGACTCTTTTTCCAAATAATGTTCTACGTGTTTGCCCGTCGCCATAAAGTTATTTTCTATTCCTCCGTTTCATTCACGTGCTGTGCTTCGCAATCAATCTGTGTGTTTTCGAACGACTTGCTACTTGCCCTCGATCTCCTGCGCCTTCTTATTTTGTTAAACTGCACTTTTTGTTTTTGCTGAGAGTTTTTTTTCTGATTCAAGGGTGTAATTGTGCATTTGTGGTTTTTGTATTTATGGCATCTATGGATATCTATGGCCCCTGTGATGCAACATTGTTTTTAAATATATATATATATATCTGTGTGTGTGTGTTTCCCCCGTGGGTTTTGGATATGTTTCAAAAGAAATGCAACACCTCCGCGGGCTTTACGTGCACAAAACAAACGATATTGACACTGAAGATTTTCCTCCCTGTAAAGCCTTGGAAGAAGTTCCACTGGACCCGCGCCTGGCGCGCGAGGACAGCCGACGGGAAGTGCTGGAGCTGAAACACAAGGAGCTGGAAAACTTAGGGCAGTTTGCCCCCAAACGCTGCAAATCAAATCTGCAATAGATGTCACTTGTACATGTACAGGCGAAACTTGAATTTTAAGTTGGTATACATATGCGTGTAAACATACATGTTGCATGATCGTGAAATTGCGACAATCTACTCATACTATATGATTTGCACTGATTTGCTACGCTTGCTGCATGTTGCCACATGACGAAGGCCTTGCTGGACCAGAGAGAGCTTCTCAAATCTTATCGCAGCCAGAAGCCCGACATCTCACGCCCAGGAGCTGTGCCGCGGGAGGTAAAATGCGAGCTGGATTTCGCAAATCGTATTGTATCTTTGTTTTTATATTGGCCTTGTCGCACATATCGCCGTTTTTCATCGTTTTCTAATGGTTTTTACATTTTACTTTCGCATATGTTTGCAAATTTTTGCACATTTTTACAAAAAGAAATCTACCAGCTTTGGAGGCCACTATTGATCATTATTATCATTGGTTTTTGGAGAAGGTGATAGAAACAGGTTTGGTGCTGATGGGTGAGAAGACTTGGAAGAAGGATTTGGATGTGTGGTGTTTGAAGAAGGGTGCGGCCACCTGGCCAAGTTGGCACGACATGGGCACGGAACTGCCACTTCAAACTTTTTTGGAAGGATTGGAGATCCTAAAAAGTCGATGGGACGATGCTCGGCTTATCTTCGGATATCTTTCCGATGTGTTTGCACATCTCTTGTGGGATTTTGTATTTCTATCATCTCCATTCCATTAACCCGGCCAAGGACCCCCGGGACCCCAAAAATGTAACATACAATATTTAACGTTGTATTTTTTGGGCCCCCCCCCATCTATGTAGCTATCATAGAAGGGGAGGAGGGTTGCCCGGCTGCCCCTCAACAAATATAACATGCACCCGCCACCTGCATGTCACACTTGTTAAGGCGGGGGGACCAAAACATTATCAAATCATATCAAATCATATCAAACCATACGTATGGCTGGGGCACTCCCGCCTCCCAAGCAGATGTAACATATTGCCAAGGAAAATAAGCATAGATTCGGGAGGTCTATGTCACATTTTTCAATGCGTTTGTAAATGTTTTATATGTTTATACATTTAATGTTGATACTGTTTCTCATTAAAGGGGGCCGGCCGCAAATGCAAGAATGCAAGCCTAAGAATTATGAAAGGGCATGTGTATTTCAGCATCCGCGATTGTAAAACCCTTCATCCCGATTGGCTCGCGATTGAGACAAACACTTGTTGTATAAGAAACGACTTTGTAAGACGAGAAATCAATATTATGTTTTAATGGCATGATAGAAATGTTACACTTCAGCCTTTTACTTATACTGTATTCGGGTCTGCCTAGACACTGTGCTCAATAGTGATAGCCAATAGCAAAGAGGAATCAGAACAACAAGTTCAAAGTCTAACAACCCAGATCAGTTCAATTTTCCAAAAGTGTCGATGAAATCCGCGATTGGTTCGCGGTTGATCCGCGATTGCTCCGCGATTGTGAAACCCGCCTGGGCAGGCCCTGGCTCACGCCATGTCTCTAAATACTGTCATATGTAGCGATATTTTAACGATTCTGCACAAAATAGTGTCGCATAATTACGACAGAACCCCCTCCTGCGATTGACGCCGTTGGAATCGCGGTTGATCGGCGGCTGTAGCTGCGCCAAATACCTCTTTTTTGATCAGCGCCCTGTTTGTTTGTGTGTTTTTTCGGTTTTATGTGTGTTCTCTTGTATTTTCGATTTTTGCAGACATAAAGACATCGTCAATGTCGATGAATATCGACAAATGTCGACCCTGATGTAAGCGCGGCACAGCAGTGTTAGGAACCATCATTGTAATATGCAGGGTCTAGTGTCGGGAAAAACTCTGTTTTGCAGGGTTTGGGAACCTTTCCATGGCCACGTTACAATTTCGAACTGTTTATCCTGTACTGCCAGGGCACGATTTGCGATGCGATGCGCATACGCGTATGCCAAAATGTAAGATGCAGGGTCTATCTAGGGTACTTGTAGGGACACACTTTGATCTCAAAATTCAATACGGGAGTGAAAAAGATTTCAAAAATTCAACGCCTTTAAAAAAAATAAGTTTCGCTGGTATCCCCAGCAGCCGCAGTTTTTTATTTTTACAAATCTTTCTGAAACGTGCTGGGAAGCCAAGCGCTGGAAACACCTCAGCTAGGTTTCCGTGAGTTAAATGAACCTGACCTGGCTTGGCTTCCGCAAGCTTCTCCGGAACCCGTTGAACTTGACTTGGCTTTGCACCAAGGCTTCCTGGAACCTTCTCCAGAACCTTCTCCGGAGATCTGCACCAAAGCCTCCCAGACCTTCACCGGAACCTTCTCCGGAACCCGTTGAACTTGATTCGGCTTTGCACCAAGGATTCCTGGAACCTTATCCGGAACCTTCTCCGGAACCCTGTTGAACCTGACCTGGCTCTGCACCAAAGCCTCCCAGACCTTCTCCGGAACCTTCGGAACCTTCTCCGGAACCTCGTAGACTTGACCCAGCGCCTGCACCAGTGCACACTATCCTGGGCTGCCAAATTGCTTGACATATCGTGATGAATTCTGTTTCTATTTCCAAGATTTCTAAGTAGAATGCACGTTTCATTGATGACCGCGGATGACTTGGCCATGGCAAAGGAGGGCAAGAAATGTTTTACCTGACCGTGACCCCAGCTGGACGTGTTAAAATTTTGAGCATATGTTAATGAGTAACATGTTTGTTGTAGGCATGTTGAAACACTTGACAAGGGTCTTGATGATTGTGCAAACCCAAAAAATGTACCAGTAGTACCGCACAAGGCGGTGGCGGAAGTTTCAAAAATAGGAAACCTATAGGATAGGTTGGTTGTTGTGAATCACGGATGGCAGAGCGAATCCACTGATGGACCGAAAGGTGGTTGAGGTCTCCTCTCTTTCTCTCTCTTTCTCTCTCTTTCTCTCTCTTTCTCTCTCGTTCTCTCTCTTTCTCTCTCTTTCTCTGATTATCTACCTACCTACCTACCTACCTACCTACCGATCTATCTATCTTTCTTTCTATCTACCTATCTTTCTATCTATCTATCTATCTATCAATCTATCTCTCTCTCTCTCTCTCATCTGTCTATCTAACTACCTATTTGTCTATCTGTCTATCTGTCTATCTATCTGTCTATCTATCTATCTATCCATTTGTCTATCTATCGATCTATCTATCCATCTATCCATCTATCCATCTATTCTGTCTATCTTGCTATACCCCTGTAATGCTTATAACTAAACTTTAAAGCGTGGCAAACCTGCAGGCCAAAGGGGGCGGCAACGCCTGCGGCAGAAATTGAGAAATTGCGGGTCAAAATAGCGGGCCACCCTCCAGCCAGTGTTCCCCGAACTAACTCTTGCAGCTCTCCCAGGCCCATCCCCAACTGTTTCCACCCAGGTTCCCCCAGGAAATCCCGGAAACCCCACAAAATCGCAGAAAATAACACCCAGGTTCTCCCAGGAAATCCCGGAAGCCCACAAAACCGCAGAAAATAACATCCAGGTTCTCCCAGGAATTCCCAGAAACCCCACAAAATCGCAGAAAATACAGGTTCTCCCAGGAAATCCCGGACCACAAAATCGCGGGAAATCATTAATTTCCTGGGAGGACCTGGGAGAACCTGGGAGAGCCTGGGCGAACCTGGGACTTGGGATTGACCTGGGCAGACTTAGGCGGACCTGGGCCGACCTGGACGGGGTTAGCCTGAATAAACCACGCATATGTAAACCAGAGCAGAATTGGATAAAACACGACTAACGAATTAGTGCTGAGCCAACACCGTTTTGATATGTATCTTGCACCATTCAAAAACAAATTTTAACACCCAGAAACCTTCAAAAATTAAAACCCAGGCCCCAGAATCCTGATTTATATTATATGCATTACAGGGGTTTATCAATGTCTATCTATCTATCTATCTGTCTATCTATCTATCTATCTATCTATCCATCCATCTATCTATTATCTATCTATCTTTCTATCTATCTATCTATCTATCCATCTATCTATCTATCTGTTTATCTATGTACCTGTCTATCTATCTATCTATCTATCTACCTATTTATCTATCTATCTAGCTATCTATCTATCTACCTGTCTGTCTATCTGTCTATCTCACTATATATCTTTCTTTCTATCTACCTATCTACCTATCTACCTATCTATCTGTCTATCTGTCTATCTGTCTATCTGTCTATCTCTCTCTCTCTGTCTGTCTGTCTATCTATCTACCTGTCTATCTGCAAGCTTGACAACGAAGCTATTCTGCAGGACGTCCTCAGGTTTTGAACTTGACAACATCAAAAACGCAGCAATTCTGCGAGACGTCCTCAATGTTTGAAGTTGACAACGTCAAAAACTGCGAGACGGCCTCAATTTTTGAATTTGACAACGTCAGAAACGAAGCAATTCTGCGACACTTCCTCATTTTTCGAAGTTGACAACATCAAAAATGTAGCAATTCTGCGAGACCTCCTTCAAAAATGGAAAGTTGAGTGCAGAGCTGACGGCCTCGTACCAATGTGTTTTGCGATTTTTCCAGTCCACCTGTCTAAACTAATGCGCCTGCCACGAAAAAATGATGCCAGGTCATACGAAGTGCTGCACCTGTCACGCAAAATCATCTCAGCAAACCTGAAAATCTGATGCTCCAAAATGCAACTCTTCTCAGGAAATCAGCGCCTGGACCTCCTAACAGCTCTGATGAAGATGTCTCTTGCACTGCGCCTGCCATGGAAAAGGCATCTATGCAGATCTTCTGCAAATGCCCCATGCCTGCCATGGTTTTTGGAAATGCCCCAAAACCCTCACGTTTTGCTTGCTTTTGACAAGGTGCACAATCCCTTGCGCTTGCCACGCGAAATGACATCTGAACGTCCAAAAGCGGTTCGAACCCCTGGTACTTTTGACATTTTGACTTCGAAATGTGCTTCGCGCCACAACAGCATGCACTTGTCTCAATTTCGACTTCGAAAAAGCGGTCCGAACCTGGTGCGTTTTGTTCTTTTTGACTTCGAAATGTGCTTCGTGCCACAACGGCGTGCACTTTTTCGACATCTCAACTTCCAAAAGCGGTCCGAACCTGATGTGTTTTGTACATTTTGACTTCGGAATGTGCTTCGCGCCACAACGGCGTGCAATTTTTCGACATCGCAACTTCCAAAAGTGTCCGAACCTGGTGTGTTTTGTACATTTTGACTTCGAAATGTGCTTCGTGCCACAACAACGCGCACTTTTTCTAAATCTCAACTTCGAAAAAGCGGTCCGAACCTGATGTGTTTTGTACTTTTTGACTTCAAAATGTGCTTCGCGCCACAACGGCGTGCACTTTTTCATCTCTCATGTGGCCACATGGCTCCGCACCCGCCGCTTTAGCGAGCCTACTTTTCGACCCTCCGAACCCACAAATCATTGGAAAAACGCAGTGTTTCGCGACTTTCTTACCTTTTCGCACATCTGAGCTTCTTTCTTCTGACTCTTTCTCTTCTCTGATCTTCTCTCTTCTACTCTTCTCTTCTCTCTGACTCTTCCCGTCTCTGCTTTTCATCTGTCCATATTGCCGGAAGTTTGACTTCTAAACTTCTTTCGAACATACATTTTAATTGATGTATCTTACATCTATATGGGAATGCATTTATACTACTTTACGCCCTAGGGGGTCCCTAGCAGCAGGATTTCCAGAACTTGCATTTTGACCATATCAAAAGTGTATGTTACGTGTTTGGGGGACCCGCCCCCCCAAAGCAGTGGTGATTTTCTATTTGTTTCTATTGTTGTTTCATGACCTATCCCTTTAAAAATTATTCTATAACCTAGTGGAATAATTTCAAAGAATAATTTCTTCAAGGGGTAGGTATACGATGATGCATGTCGGAACCTTGAAAATCATGATCCCCCCCCGTCAACATACCCCGGAATAATTAGGTTTTGGAGTAATTTTCTATAACTTAAAACACCTTAAAACATCTCGAAGCAGCCTATACGTTCCTACACTTGGCCTGGCCCTTCCAAAAGCCATTCCTATCTTGGCGGTGTTTGCCTGAAAGCTTTTTGCTGGAAATGCCAATTGCAGTTGTTTGAGGCATCATGCAGTTTAGGCAATTGCTGCCAACCTTTTTTTTGCGGCGTACCTGCTAGCACAACTAGTGGCCAACGGACCACCTTTCTCTAACGATACTTTCTCGAGAGTTCTTTGGATGGCAATGAAGGGAATGTTAGGAAAATGCCTCGGAAAGGGCCAAGTTGAGTCCCATTTTGCGGGCGGTCCCCAGGGGAGAAATTATTCTAGGGGTATTGAACATGCCTGGTACCCCTCAAAAACCAATGTGGGCAGCTTGTCAAAAAAACAAATGAAACCCAAACATTACCCACTCATTCCCACTATGTCCGACGAAAAATTTTTTGGAAGGAAATGAAGGCAATATGGAAGAAATAGGGGGGCGTACGCAAGGTTGGGAAAACCTCCAGGAAAGGGCCAAGTTGAGTCCCATTTTGCGGGCTGTCCCCAGGGGAGAAATTATTCTAGGGGTATTGGACATGCCTGGTACCCCTCAAAAACCAATGTGGGCAGCTAATCGCCAAATTAGCCCAGAAACTTGCAATAATTGTCAAAAAAACAAATGAAACCCAAACATTACCCACTCATTCCCACTATGTCCGACGAAAATTTTTTTGGAAGGAAATGAAGGCAATATGGAAGAAATAGGGGGGCGTACGCAAGGTTGGGAAAACCTCCAGGAAAGGACCAAGTTGAGTCCCATTTTGCGGGCTGTCCCCAGGGGAGAAATTATTCTAGGGGTATTGGACATGCCTGGTACCCCTCAAAAACCAATGTGGGCAGCTAATCGCCAAATTAGCCCAGAAACTTGCAAGAATTGTCAAAAAGAAACAAATGAAACCCAAACATTACCCACTCATTCCCACTATGTCCGACGAAAGTCTTTTTTGGAAAGAAATGAAGGCAATATGGAAGAAATAGGGGAGCGTACGCAAGGTTGGGAAAACCTCCAGGAAAGGGCCAAGTTGAGTCCCATTTTGCGGGCTGTCCCCAGGGGAGATTATTCTAGGGGTATTGGACATGCCTGGTACCCCTCAAAAACCAATGTGGGCAGCTAATCGCCAAATTAGCCCAGAAACTTGCAAGAATTGTCAAAAAAACAAATGAAACCCAAACATTACCCACTCGTTCCCACTATGTCCAACGAAAGTTGTTTTGGAAGGAAATGAAGGGAATATGGAAGAAATAGGGCGGCGCACGCAAGGTTGGGAAAACCTCCAGGAAAGGGCCAAGTTGCAAGTTGAGTCCCATTTTGCGGGCTGTCCCCAGGGGAAAAATTATTCTAGAGGTATAGGAGATGCCTGGCACCCATCAAAAACAAAAGTGGGCAGCTGCTACAATCACAAAACAAATTCAGAAATTGGCAAAAAATACCAGTGACAACCAAATATTTTCCTTTTCCCACTCATTCCCACTAGGGCTACAACCACCAAACTAGCCCAGAGACTAGAAAAACATCCAAAACCAATCAAAACCATGTTCAACCAGGGGGTTGCTGAGAGGGCATTTTTTTAAAGATATTGTTCTGATTCTTCTTGATCCTATCTGATCAGGTTTAATTTTTTTGCCCCAGCTCTGCAAGAAGGGAAAGCTGCTTACGATTACTTGCGTTTGGCTAGAAATAGACTATACCGGTATCATTTTGATGAATATCATTCCAAATCCCCATATATCTCAGTGAGTTCTTGGAGTACAGTATTTTTTTGGAATTCAAGTTATGCCGGAATAATATTTTATTATTCTGAGGTATGTTGGCGGGGGTATCCCCTCAAGGCATCCGTCATGTTGTTTCCCATCTAGCTGCAAGATACTGCAAGCCAGAGGAACAGACCTAGTGTGGTGGCCCGAACTTTGTTAGTAGAGTGATGTCGGGCTTGCCTCCAAACTTGTTTCCCAGCTTAATCTCACAGCGCGGTGGCCCCAAGTCTGACGTGGAGCTTGTCTCCCACTTTCTCTCCCAACGTGGTTTCCCGATGTCTCGCAAGCACAGCGGAAGGCTCTTGTCCATAAGATCAAGATAGATCACGGGAGTTGTTTTCCACAGGATGGCATGGGTGCTGCCTGTACCTCCCAGTTTGTCTCTGAATAATATGGCAGCTCAGGGAGTACTCAGCATGTTCAGTGGATACAAAGAATGCTCTACTGCCTTTGGCGGCTGATGAAGAAACTTGCTAGCGGGCCAATGCCGGTGAATGTTTTATGAAGTGACAACTCTCAGGACCTCAAGCGCTTTTCGATCTACGACCTTTACCAGGATTGCAATCTTCGTGGCCAGGGATTAACCTTCAACTCAGCTGCTTGGAGTAAGCCTGAATGCAAAACATGCAAATATTGGCAGTTGAGAGATGCTACATTTGAAGCGTCCACGGCCGCATACCACCAAGGACGAGGAGATGTTTTCATTTTTGGTCACAAGCTCCAATGCGAAGATCGACCAGATCATTCAGTTTCTCGTTTAAACTGGGATGATAGGGCTGGCGGCTGACACCGTGTTGCCTCATTGGGTTATTCACATATACTTGCCTAGTTGGCAGTGCTAGATTAGATCTGAAACCTGATGGAATTTTATTCATACTAAGGATAGATGACGACAGGCTGGTATCCCGAGACTTGGCAGCAAGACAAAAAGTGCAGGCGCAGGTAAGGGAGACAAAAGTGAGAAAATGGATGAAGATTGCGCAGGCAGGAGCAAGCACGATAGTCTGGATAGCACACAATTGTTGGGAGAAGGCCCCCTGCAAAAGAACCATTGCCCAACTTCTCACTACGAAACAGACAAGCAAGATTCCCTGGAAGCCAAGCCCAGCAAAATTGCAACTGAAACTCATTTTAAGATTTTGAAGACTGAAGGAGCAAAGGGAGCAATCAGAGCTTGTTGCGTAGTCCTTTGGCTCCTGCCACGTCATACCGGTAACATCCGGTAACTAACTAGGGCGCCGCTTTGTGATGCTTCGTGGTGCTTCGTGCAAACTGAGGTGATAGCTTTACCATTCCGGGAATATGTTACAAGCTACTCGCGGAGAATGCGGAGCTGAGGCCTGGGCTTGGGATTGTGTTTAAATTTGTGTATGGCAGGGTATGTGAGGGTTCTCCGCGGAGCAAAGTTCCAAGTGCGTTGGGCAGGAAGATGTGCAGCGCCTACCAGTTGAAGGTTTTGCTGATGAGTTCCGAGGAGTATTGAGGGAACATTGAACGCAACAACTCCACAAAATTTCGCAAAATCAGGAAGCAGCGATGAGACATCAGGTGCAGATATTGTTATACAGATTATGGTAGTGGACTTTCGGTGCCAGAGGGGGGCTCGTGCCTGACAGAGGGGCAACGGCAAGTGCGGCGGACAAGGGTTGGCATAGACACTGGCAACTTTTGAATGACAGACAACTACTCACGAATCAAAATTTGCATATATAAAAAAAATATATATATATATTATATGTATATATATATTACGAAAGCCAGCCGAGGGCTTCGGCAGGAGGGTTTGTATATGGCAAGACTAATCTTGTGGGTATGGGGGGGGCTCCGGATTTGGACACTTTTGGAACTGGTGTCCCCCTCAGATCTGGTGAATCAAGCAAAACCCTTGGCAAGCGGCGATGTTCGATTGTGGTGATGTTTTAAACGCCGTACCGAATCAACATGATCCACCCAAAAAGAAAAACAATACCATGGCAATAAAACAGATGAAAAAAGAACGTGTATTGGGATAAACAACAAACCATCAGGGGAAACGGCTGGTACATTCTGAATTTTTCACCGAATGAAACTAAAGGGATAGAGTGGTAGGACAACAAAACCCTGATCGCACCATTTAGATACAGAAGATAGAAAAGTTCCATATTGTGGCACCAGCGCAAAACAACAGGGCAATTCGTTGGTACAGCGTTGTTTTTCCGTAAAAGAATCTGATCAGGGAGAATGTTTTGAGAACAAAAACCTTGCACGCACCAGGGAGATATAGAAGATAGAAAAGTTAGACATCTTGGCATCAGAACAAAACAGCAAGGGGAAATAGGTTGTGCACTGTTGATTGTTCACCAAACGAGTCTTCTGATTGAGTGGTCCGCTTAATGTTTGGAGGAGTCATTTTATCCTTCTACAAACCTGTACTTAGAAGAGCTCAAACATGGAATTGTTAATCCAAAATCTGTCCGGATGCCTTTTGGGGCCTGT